>CM021102.1:830599280-830731211 GCA_007115665.2 Sequoiadendron giganteum
TATTTAAGCCTCATACATTTCAGTGCATGTACATAGAGCTATCAATTACAATTGCATAATATTTATTTTTGATGTCCCTCAAAACCTTCATAGATTTAGGGCATCATTATAGGCTCAACTTAGAGGCTATTGGAAAACTAATAGATAAACATCATGCATGTTGAACCACTATAGAATAGTCTCAAGATACTTCCTCCAATTTAACCATAGCTTCTTATTATTCATATTTCTATGTATTTGTATATACCAAGAATGTACCTTATAGCACCTAGATATTTCATCTCAACCCTAAAATCCAACTAAACCTTGAGTTCTCTAATCAACTCTCCATTATTCCTAATTATTAACATATCATCAACATGTAAAACTACATGATTAACTCAACTTGGTTCCTTGGATTCAAACTCAATTCTAATTTTGATACAACATACATGGTGACTACTTTAATCCATACAAAGACCCATTTAGTTTACAAATCAAATATTTATACCCCTTATCTAAAATATTTTAGGTTAAAAATTATAGATTTCCTCATCTAAGTCTCCGTAAGATAATGTTGTATGAAAATTTATTTTGTCCACTTCAAAATCAAAAGATGTAGCTATGTGTGCAACAACATCCTAATGAAATTCAACATAGATATAAGGTAAAATATCTCACTAAATTATATTCCTTCTACCTTAGAATAACCCATTGCGCCAACTATCCTTGTACCTTTGCAATTTGTTTCTACTCTAAATTTTCGCTAGTACATCCACTTGCAACCAATGGGTTCCCCACCTTCAAATAAATTAATCAAGTCCCAAGTCTTATTTTTTTGTAGTGCCTCCATCTCCTCTTTTATTTACTGGAGATTTTTTAATTTCTTATGAATCAGTCATAATGATGTGATTAAGAGAGAAAGCTACATCTATTCTTGCGGTGAAGTTCAAACCCAAAAACTGATGCACTGGACCACAATATCATCAATAGAGAACACTTAACCAAACCTCTAGTAAATCAACTTTCCAGTAAAGTTAGTACTGTATGAATCACACCAAATATTATTCCCACAATGTTGACATCAATGACAATACTGGGCTAGCTGAATCAACCTATGTATATACATCTCATGCTCATGTTTCCAAGCTACATCAATGCAAATAGAATCCCAAACTTCCAACACATTAGGCTTATTTTATTATTAATTATTCCCAAATTAAGTGTGCAAAAAGGGATACTTTTTTCGACACTAGACATGTATAATTATGAAGTTATTATGAGAAATAGGAGGTTTCAAAATGTGTCATGTTTCAAAACACACTATGTTTATTAACCTACAATTGACAACATACCCAACCCATGTGTTTTCAAACTATGTATATCTAGGTCCACAACTCAAATAAAAACAACACCATCGTTCATGTTACTGGGTGAATTAGATATGATTTTCCATACTAGGGGTTACAAAACACGATGTGTTTTGGGTACTATGTTAAATGCAAGTTACAAATCATGGTGTGTTTTGAAACCTGCAATTTTTATATCCAAACATATTGTCATGAAATGATGTTATTTGAAATGGAGACCTAGATATGTATAGTTATAAATTTATCATGAAAGATAGGAGGTTTCAAAATGTGTTGTGTTTCAAAACATATTGTGTTTATTAACCTACAATTCACAACATACCCAACCCATGTGTTTTTAAACCACATATATCTAGGTCTGCAATTCAAATAAAAACAACACCATTGTTCATATTATTAGTTAAATTGGATATAATTTTTGATAGTAAGGGTTAAAAAAAATGGTGTGTTTTAGATAACATGTGAAGTGCAAGTTACAAATCACAGTGTGTTTTGAATCCTATAATTTTTCATACCCAAACACACTACAATGAAATGATTTGTTGTTATTTGAAATGGATACCTAGATATGTATAGTTATGAATTTCTTGTGACAAATAGGAGGTTTTAAAACGTGTTGTGTTTCAAAACACATTATATTTTTTAACTTACAGTGTACAATGTACCAGACCCATGTATTTTTAAATTGTGTAAATCTAGGCTTGCATTTCAAATAGAAAAAAAAAAATCACTTAAACAACTCTTAGATCATTCACTTCAACAAAACTTACATATGGAGAATCAAGTTGCGATGAATAGTAAAATAGTAAAAGCTTTTACTTTAAGATTGATATGTCCATTCTTTGTTCCTTAAGTCCAAGTTTCAATTTGTAATCTAAAGTTTTCAAATAGGGGAATAAAAAAAGAGGTGGGAAGCAAATGGTCATAAACCATGGAAAATATCCTCCATATATATCAAAGATTTAGATTATGTGATTAAGATATGTCAAGCAATGTTAAGGAAGTGGATGCATGTGAATTACAACATTGATTAGAGATATAGATTAGTCTTTAATACTTCCAACCAATCCAAAGTGCCAAGGAAGGAAATGTCACATGGGATCTTTCATTTCATTAGACATTTAACTCTTTCCTTAGGAGTAACCATGGTATAAGGATAATTGAGAGATAAGTTGTCAAGCCTTTGACTATTAGGTCATATGCAATCTTTAATAAAGGTGTTATTGAACATCACAATAAATATCAAACTACCTATCATTTCCTATCATTTTACCTTTAATATAATAAATATATGGATGGTTAGTATCCATAGAATAATTATAATTTAACAATGATATTTTTTCTTTTACATATTTATTCAAAAAAATATCTTATATTCCAAAAAATTATAATTTAACAATGATATTTATTCTTTTAAATGTTTCATTGTTATTGAAAATCACAATAAATATTGATTCCTCTATTGGTGGATACTCATTACTTTCAACAACCCTCTTGATGCACTCAATTGAGGCTTATTTAACCTTTTCCATATTTTTTGGAATCTTACTTATCTTATTTGGTTTTGTTTCAATATTCTTTCTTCGTCCATGTACATCTCATGAGCTAGATCATAATTTCTTCAAAAAATTATCGTAATCTCTTGCTATCTCCTTTTGGCATGGGTGTTTATGTTTGGAATTTTACTCATCCTTTTATTCATCCCTAATGGCTTTGGCATACCTACTTTAGTGGTATTATCTTCTTAGGACCCCCCTTCATTCCTTATATCAACCCATAGGTTCCTAACCCCTCTCATTTACTATAATATTTATTATTAATACTTCTTTCCTTTGTAGTATTCTTTACCATAAAATTATATCCTTATTTTTTTATTTTCTCCTTTTACACACCAAAAAGAGGGATGTAAAAATAAAAGAATTTTTTGATGATATAATATAGGCCTAAGTTTTGGATTATTTATGTTAGAGAAATAAATCCTAGGGTGATGAAATATTTGTAACAAGGTACAATGAAGATGGATATGGATTAGACCATGAACTAAAGACAAGAATGTCGCTTATCAATATATTGTTGCACTAAGTCATTCTCATCAAGATGGGGATAAATGGCAAATGATATAGATATAGAAACAATTAATATCTTAAAGTAAAAATTGAGTCACTAATTAATTGACTAATGTGGATGGTAACTTCTTTATATGTCACAATCAAATCAACTTAAGATCTAAGTGAGAACCACGTTTGGAATTTGATACTAACCATCCCTATTATTTTTTGACAATTTCAATTTTCATTGCCTATCATTTTACCTTCAAACAAGCATATTAAACTAGTAAAACCATTTATGAAGTAATTTTAATTCCACAAAATATTTTAGCAACTAATTATAGTCATCATCAACTTCATCCCTACTCTAGTGAAATTATAAGATGAATATATGCTCACTTGCAACTTTGGTGTCACTACTAAACACACAAATTTATCCCTATTTGTAACAATTTTATAGGAGTTGGAGTGTTTTATTTACCTTTTTGTGGCTCGAGGTTTGTACTTCCTCTTAACCTATCTTCCTCTTTTCTTTAATTTTTTGATTGGTTATACTTTCTTGTTATTTCAGTGATCTTTTTATTTTACCTTTACCTCTAGTTAATTAAATCTCAAAATATTCACTACTTAATATATTATCAAAATTATTCACATAATCCCTTCTTGATCTTGCATTCTCTAGCATAAGTCAGGATTCAATACTTATCTCTTATTTGGATACTCTTCTTGAATTTGTGGCATAGGGGGTGACTCCTAATTTGGGCGGTTCACCTTTACAAGGTGTCATTTCATCTTAGGAGATGGTTATTTTGGCAATTTGTCATTATTTAGTGATATTTTTATAAATATTATAGGGATCTCTCATCCTGAAAAAATTATATCAATGGCTAAGTTATTTCATATTTCCCTTGTATCCTCTTTCTTCTCACTTATTTATCTTTCCTAAAATACAATAATTTTCATCATATTTTCTTTTGTAAACATACAATTTTGCTTACTACATTATCTAACTATTCTTCACTCAAATTTAGAGGCTTTTTTTAAGGTTAAGGTTGATAAGACCTCAAATTATTCATTAATTGTGACCTTTATGTTTAATAGTTCCAATTCAAAATATGGTTCATGAGTTAAAAATTTAAATGGTACATTACCCCTACTTCCACACCTTGTTTTGAGAACTATTGCTTGCAAAACCTCTATCCAATGACTCCTTATATTCATCATATTCTTTTATGTAATTTTCTAATTTGATTAAATTTTATTTTTTTCTTTTAATATGGATATTTATTCTTTTAGATGTTTCATTGTCATTGAATATCACACTAAATATTGATTCCTTTATTGGTGGATACTCATCACTTTCAACAACCCTCTTGGTGCACTCAATTGAGGCTTCTTTAGCCTTTTCCATCCTTTTTTGGAATCTTCCTTATCTTATTTGGTTTTGTTTCAATATTATTTCTTCTTCCATGTGCATCTCACGAGCTATTTTAATTTCTTCAAAAAATTATCTTAATCTCTTGCTATCTCCTTTTGACATGGGTGTTTTTATTTGAAATTTTATTAATCCTTTTATTCATCCCTAATGGCTTTGTTAGACCTACTTTAGTGGTATCATCTTCTTAGGATCCCCCTTCATTCCTTGTATCAACCCATAGGTTTCTAACCCCTCTCATTTACTATAATAGTTATTATTAATACTTCTTTCCTTGGTAGTATTGTTTACCATAAGCTCATCTCCTTATTTTTGTAGTTTCTTCTTTTACACACCAAAAAGAGCGGTGTTAAAATAAAAGAAATTTTGATGATAAAATATAAACCTAACTTTTGGATTATTTATGTTAGAGAAATAAATCTCAGGGTGATGCAATAAGAAAAAATCCTAATAGTGTTGTAGATAACAAGTATAACGTAAAGATTCAAAAAAAATTGCACATTCATAAGCACCATCGCACATTTTCTCATATATTCATACCATATTTTCTTTATACACTATAATATTGTGACGCAATGCATGCAAGGAATCTATTGTGTACATATAGAATTCTCCAAAAGAAAAATGACATGATTGTTTACATCAAAGACTAAACACAATATTTATAGGGGCTCTACTAGTGCCGCCCAACTGCTCCACCAAAACAATGTGAGCCAAAGAAACAATAACTAGTTGTATTCATGTGGCCTTATTTGACATTCCACTCAATGGCTCGCTGTATGGTAGCAATTGTTAACCTCCAGATGTCTTGTTGCCTCATTCCGCATTTGTGCCTCGAACGCCTTATGCACATCCCTCATTTTCACTAGTTTATTTGGCTCCACTATGTCCTTAGCATGTTGCCCAAAACAACCCATGAAGGAATCCACATATGTAAGCAAATTTGTAAGAGTAAAAACCATTCGATAATACTCTTAGCTATTGGAAAGATTCCACAGATTGACAGGCTGTTGTGTGAGAGTAAAAACGTAAAAAAATCATAAAAACATATACCTATAAGATTGAAAACATATTGTCAGTAAAACCAAAGTAAAAAGCACTACAAACATGTCATCTAGGCATCAAAAAAGGAAGGCCGAAAGTAACTATACATTTTTTTCTTTTGCTCTGAATCATTCATTTCATTCCACAGATTGACAATAAATTTGTAAGCAACCACCGTTGAGAGCTACATGGGATACGTGCTGAGAGCTGGTGAATACCCAGCATTCCATACCCAACTTGCCTTCTATCCTCATGAAAGATTATGGTCAGCCACCTTAATCCTCTTCAGCGCCCTCACCCTCATCCACCATCGAGAAACTCTCCTCCACCATTTCCCAACACAAAAAAAAGAAGCATTTAGGGATGGACGCGGCTATTCTCCCAGCATGTTCATCATTTTGAAATTCTCACTTTTAAAACTCCCGCTTCCAAAACGTTTAATGTATAATGAGTGCGTGGGAGTTTGATCCGGGAAACGAGGCAGTTAATTCACACGGGAACGGAATCCCTCCAACGGCAAATTTGGAAACGCTATGGAAGAGGTGGGGTTAAGAATGAGATATTAGGAAGGGTGGAGAGAAGAGTGGGCCCGGCGATCTAACCGGTCAACGCTTAGAGTGTGCCGGTTAAGCCGTCCCCTTTCAAGCAAATGTAATTGGCAGTGTAAGCCAGAATTCCACAAACTTTTCCAGCGTCCTCCCTGTTTGGAAATGCTCTGGCAGAAATAAATGCAAAACTTTGGAAGCACGGCAAGGCACGTGACTGTTTGATAGAATGCCTCAAAGAGATATCATCTCACGGAGGGAAAAGATCGCAGGAAATGTACACGATGGATTTGTTGAAAAGGCTTAAGAAACTTTCGAGCAAATAAGATTGGCTGGTGTATAGCCAAATTCCACTGTATGTTTTAACTACGCAGAGTAAAGGATGCCGTTAAAGTTAAAACCTAAATGTGCGCATTAAAAAATCTTGGCTATAATTTTCATTTTAACAAACATACCCTAAAACCATTAGTGCCGCCTTATTTTCAGACTGCAATCCGCCAATTAGAGAAGTGGAAGGTAAATACCAGAAGGGACGTGAATTGGGAGTAGCAAAACCTTTGCCAACGTTCTGGCCTACCTGCGCCATCCCCCATACCGTTCACCTCCTGTGCCAGCATCTAGCGTGCCTTTGCCAGCCTCCTCTTTATGCAAAAATGGAAGCTTTGAAACAGGGCGTGGATATCCCTCCAAAAAGAATGTACCCCCCAACAAGATTATGGTAAAAAGAAATGTATATGCAATCACAAGGCGCATCCCCCCGAAAAGGCAGAGTTTGCAAGAAAGAATACCATGTTCAGGGCATGCAAGATGAGGAAGCCAAGACCAAGCACGTGGAATGCATGAAGCCAGGTGGAAATAGGCAAAGACGGGTGCAGAATTTAGCTTCTAGCAAAGTTTATTACTAGCAATCGCACCTTGGGGTGCAATGGGTACGCCGAAGACAAAATATTGAAATATTTTTGTTGATTATATTTATGTTTACTCCAGTTGATTGAGAATTCTAAACTCACATCTATGGTCACTTCACAAAATTCGTCATAAGTGAACAAATTTTAGAAATTTTTTAACATTATAAATGACATAAACTGAAGGTTCTAGTAATTCGAATTCCATTAAGGTCCTTTTGTTTATGGACATTAATATGTTTTATTTTTTAATGAAGTTTAACTAATTGCAATACCAAATGTAGATTATAATTTGTATAGATATAAACCCAGTGCATATATGAGTCAAACTAAAAACAACTAAGAGACCTAAGGAAAATAGATGAAACTTTGTAAAGAAGAATGTATTAACATATGAAACTGATCCAATCTGTACTGTTCAATCTTTGAAAATAGGTGTGGAAACTAGTGCATTTACAGCTTCAGCAGCATCTGCCATAAATTCAATACTAAATAATATTTTCTTTGTGTCATTTGGTCTTAAAAGTACAAGCAGCAGTATAGTGGCAAAAAAATGAGAGGAAATATTAACTGTCTAATGGATAAGCTATGTAAAGAAGAATGTATTAAAAATACTTGCATTTTGACAGTTGGTCTTAAATGTACAAGCACCAGTATAGTGGCAGAAAACAGAGAGGAAATATTAACTGTATAGTGGATAAGCTCTGTAAAGAAGAATGTATTAAGTGTAACATATGAAGATATATTGTGAAAGTTCAGTATGTATTGAAACAGCCACAGATAAAACCACAGAACCAATACCTTCATTTAGCAAATAACAAAAGAACCAAACTATCTGTAAGAAATCACCTACCTCTGCTTCTAGGCTAGGTAATACTTTAATGGTAATTTCACTGACGTACAGGTGATAGAGCTGATGATAACCAAACTTTCTAAAAATTACAAATTACCTAGCAAGTACTAAAAAAAACCCAAAATATCTTTAGTATGGAACAAATGAAACAAGCTAAAAATCTTGATAGCTATACAAGCATCATTGAAGGGTTAACTCCTGCATGTGAAAAAGATATTCAAATTATAGACCACACATCTCTAGCTACCATAATAAAAGTGGACATGAGACTATCCAGTCCTTGACCCCTAGCATAAACAGTAATACTTTTCTTCCAGAAAGATATGCTGAGAAAAAGAATCAAGTTATATCTTATCTTTAGGAATATCAAGCAAGTAAAAAATTTTGCATTTGTGTTTGTGTTTGACAAGGATAAAATTCGAAACAAGTTCAACAACATTGATAAAAATAATAAAAAAATACTCCAATTAAATTCGATAAATATATTTGTTTAAATAATAAATAAATGCATACAAAATAAGTAATTTACCAAATAACAACAGATCTGTTTTAGGATGAAATATAACACAAAAAAAAGTCATCTGGTCTTGTACAGATTTCCAAAAAAAATGCACTGAAATCATACCAAGTGACTTCATTACCAGCAGGAAGTGATTCCACTGTAGCTTGTGTTAGAAAATAATTCTGCATGAGCAAGCATTAGAATGTTTTATGTGAAGCAACTGCTGAGAAAACGTCAAATTGGCCTAGCCCATGGATCTGGTGGAATATCAACAGTATTTTTCTATGATTGCACAAGCTGTATGAACAATTTATGCAATAATCCAACCTGTTCTTAATTTAATTTTGGGAATTTTAGTTGATTCTTCTCCAGCCGCTCTATGATTGCACAAGTTGTATGAACAATTTATGGAATAATCCAACCTATTGTTAATTTAAAATTGGGGATTTTAGTTGATTCTTCTTCCTAATTCTACTTGGTAGCCCTTGCTCTGTGTTTATGTTTGTGACTTAGTTTTTTTAATCAATTTGTTGCATGCTATTTTTATGATTGTTGTTCTTCGGATGTTCAACACAGGTTTCGACATCAAAGCGAGCCCTAGCAGTTTTCGATGATATTGATGAAGCGGGAGGCAACAACAGAAAATTGGATATGTAATATGCTTGTCAAGACACAATATTTTGTTGTAGAATTGATCCCTCTTTCCAGAAACACCCAAATATTTTACAACAATATAAAGCAAAAACAGATAGGGCGATTTAGGAAATGAAGAGGGGAAAGGGATATTTTTATCCTGTAGCCAACAAACTTCCAAGCGGCTTTTGTGACGGTAAAACCATGTGAATGGGCCCTCTCATTCTTCCATTCTATAATACGCTGGACCAAAACAAATCACATCCTCAGCAAAAGTTATCTAAATTTATATCAGAGTTAAGAGTAAATCAGATGAATAGAAATATTTTAATATTTCCAAAAATAAAATAAAAATTGTATCTTGCAATGTAAATGTATATACATAGCATTTCACTGTCTACAATTGTAGTGGTATGCTCCCTCATAGAAGCTCTTTACATTAATATGCCTCTACTCTTTTAAAGCTTTAGGCCTGTCTCATTTCTGCTGCAAACCTATTTCTAGGCTCTTGATATTTAATTCATTACAGGATGTCACTACACACATGTTCAATAAATCAATTATTAAATACACAACAGATATCAAAATGAAGAGCACAAATAGAAATCTCAATGAACCACAAAACTTCTGGTATGCATGAGATAATGCTATCTAAGAATAGAAAAAGAAAATTTGGGGCCTATGTGGGCTTGAAATTCTCAAACATAGACGCCCACCAAATATCCTTTGCATTTGTAGCGACAACTAATTGATTGTCCTGGAGAGGCATAGTTCTACAACTGGAAAACTTTTCTGGAGTAGAACTTGATATTCAAGGTAACATAACTAATTAGCCAGATACATTACTTGAATGGGCCCTTGATAGAAAAAAAGCATACAGTCCTTTATTTTTTACAGCAATATTATTTAGGAAATAATAAATATGATCCAAACAACACGTTTTCATTCCTTTCTCACAGTGAATAAACACTACTGTAGAATTTTTTAATGCTTGCAACAGATATTACAACTCATTCAGATATATAACAATTAAAAATTTACAATAGTATAAATATTACAGAGAAAAAAAGGTATATCTCTTTCTAGATCTCTCCCTCCCTATCTATCTAAATCTCTCTCTTTTTCTCTCATTCTTTATCTTTTGAGTCTCTTTATATATATATATATATATATATATATATATATATATATATATATATATACTTCTCCCCCCTCCATCTCTCTTTATGTTTCCTCCTCTCTCTATTAGATTCTTAATGCTTGCAACAAATATTATAACTCATTCATATATAACAATTTAAAATTTAAAAAAAAATACAAATAATATAAATATTACAGAGAAAAAAAAGCCAAATTCTGGAGGAAAGTACCATGGAAACACATTTCCTAAATTAGGCTTTGTGGTTGTTATTGCTAAATAAACAAGAAGACCTTGAAAATAGAAACCTAAATGCATGCATGTCCCATAGTGAAACAATCCAAATGGACTTGAAAATCCGAATAAACTACGCTACGATTTATATGGATGAAGCTTTAAGCGAATGGCAGATGATTCTGGAATCATCTCAGAATGACCCCTGCTATTATAAATCAGATTTATAATCACCAAAAAATAAGTGTAAGTACCTTCTAGAGAATTAAGAAGCCATGCAGATTGGTTTGGACTGATGTGACTATCCCTCTACCAAGAATAGGAAAGACTTTGGGTAAATTCACTTATTTTCTAACATAAGCTACAATGGAATCTCTTCCTGCTGCTAATACTTGTCATCCAGAAAGATTACACAGATCAAAAAGACAACATTACCCTACTTGCTAGAAGAAGCAATATACTGACAATTACGACCCTTTCAAAAATCCGCGTCACTTCTATTTCAAAGCCTCTGAAATCATATACAACTTTAAACTTCCTGAAAATCGAATTCATGAAGAGTGTTAATGACAAACCCAAAAAGACTTCCGACTGAACTGGATCGCGAACCCTACCTTTGTTTTTCTTTCGAGCACAATTTGTTCGTTACAATATTTGACACTGTACGAAATTAAAACCAACAAAAGGTGTCCTAAGAGCAAGAAAATAAATATGGAAAAAAACTACTGAAATTAAGCATAACCGAAATTATAATTACCGGAAATATTAGAGCACAACGTTGTATGATCAAAAACCCTAAAATCTTTGATAATTTATTGGATCAGAGCGACCGTGTATGTTCAGGAAGAAAGAAAAAAGCGAGCTAGGTGTTCTTTTACAGACAATTCTCCCGAAAAGATTTTGTTTTATAGACTTTTCATATGGAAAGGTCTGTTACTCCCAAAGTAGGCTTTGAGGTGCAAATTTCGTGGTTCCTAGGGTTAAGAATCCTTCCTCTCCACTCACTTTGAATTAACACTAATGAGGATTTCAATGTTGTTCTGTAGCCCATGGATATTATCTGTCAATTCATATGCCATTTCCCTAGGATGATAGAGTTAGTATACAATGAACCACATAAGCTTCCTGACTCTTTAAGTTTGTGGTAAATAATTAGCAAAAGTCCCAGAGAAATATTTGCAGCGATACCTATTATGTTAAACACACTAATTTGAAAAATATGAAACACCCATGAACTGAAAATGCGATATAAAATAAATACAATTTTTTTATCGAAAACCCAGATGGTGAATTTTTTCAAATATCAAATTTCAAACATACCTGTAGTGGTTGTTCTTGTAAAGGTCTGAAATTAAATATATAACAACTAGAAGGCCTAATGCCTCCAACCAGCAACAGTATACTTGGTAATCTCAGTTTATTCTACCCAGAACAGATTCATTCTGCCCATAACAGATTCAAGTTTTCCCACACCCTAGTCCCAGCTCTAAAATATGTCATCCTGTCAACGATGCCAACGAGATTCTCCCTACAGTTGCTGCTTCAATTTATTCACAATAAACAAGTGTAGGTCTAAGAAAATATGGATTGATTGTTTCTTTAAAAGGGGCAACCGAGTGACCTGACCTAATTGTGTCGTGCTATCAAGTCGATATTCTTCTCACAGATATTTTTCCACCGTCTACATTAATTGCTCTGCTGCTGCTATGCAGATATTTCTACCTTTCACAATAAATGCTCTGCTGACTAGCGAGGAAGAGTGTGGAGGATCAGGGAAAACAACCAGGAATTGATGAGCCGCTGAGATGCATTGCATTGTAGGCAATTTCCTCTCCACAAATCTGAATCGTCTGATACTAAAAGGGCTCACAAATATTGAGTATGGGGACGCCTTCAGCATAATTATGTCAATTTTATGTGTATATATATTTAGTTATTTATTTTTATTTATCATTTATCTACCTAAGTAATCAAACAAATAACAACATATTTATCCTTTTTAACATTTTACTCATTTCTAAGAAATAAGACTTAATAATATATATATACACTATTTATTTATTTTTACCTAGTAATTAAGTATATATATATATACAATTTACTTTTTACGTATGCAAATTTTATGTTTTATTTACAAAATAATATCACTTATTAAATACATATATATACAATTATACATTTAAGACATATTTAAATCTTAATATTGAAATTAGAACTTAACAAATCTAATATCGATATTCCAAATTATTAATTGCATAGTAAATTTCTAATATAACCAAAGTTTACCTTCATATATTCTTATACATATATAATTATATACATACAAATAGAATAGATTGAGTTACAGTTCTAACAATGTAAAATCAGATATTAAAGACAGTCACTAATTTTGAAAACAACATATAACAATATATATATATGCATACATATAACTATGTAGATATATATATACACGAGTATACCGAATTAAATCAATAATAAAATACCATATGAACAATTCAAATGTAGCTTTAAGGAACTATTGTTTTACTATACTTTTATCTCTATTTAACTTCTCAATAAATTCTTACACCCCAAGCTATGGATTTTAATTAGATTCTGAGCACAACATAACCCCTTTGGTAACCATTCCCTAAGAAAGTACATCGAGTATAAATCTATGCAAGGTTACATAACTATGTTCCAAGGCACATATAATCCATTTCTATGTAACAAAACCAATATAATTCTATGTGCTCTAAACTTCAATGAATGATCGGATTCCTCTCGACATCGCAGTTTAATTTAATTAGTTAATTGAACAAGGCATAATTATCAACAAAATCACAAATAAAAAAAAAACAAACATAACAACATTATAGCAATCAAGCTTGAATAATTACTCTCATTATCCATGATGTGTAACACTAATTGAACATACAACAAAATAAAGCTCAAATAAATCCTTAAATATTTAATTAATCCCTTTTGGTTGGTTAAAATTCATCATAATATATTGCTCCTAGGACAATGGTGCAACAATATTTAATGAAAAGTGCAACAATATTTGATGAATGATGCAACTATTTATACTTGTGACTATAGTTATTCCCCTTGGTAGGTGGCAATTGCAAATTTTCCTATTGTTAAGTATAGAAAATCATAGATGTTCAATATTAAATATTAAAAAATATTGAATTAGTTGAGCTCCATGATGTACTTTAAACTGACACCTATCTACTTTATTGGGTTGTATTTGTTGATAAACAAGGTGAAACAACAATAAATTCTTCTAAAATTGTATACAAATTTGGAGTTTCATTTATTTATCATGGATTGTTGTATGATTAAAAAAATATGTGATTAAAAGATCAACAATAAGAGATAAATCAACAAACCAAGATAGCATAGGATTTACATGGAGAAAGCATTAAAAAAATACAAGAACCGATGGATAAAAGGAATGTAAGAGAAGATAATTTTAAAAAAAGAGAAAATATTTTTTTTTAAATTAACTTATTCTCTCTTGGAGTATTTTTTGACCATTGGTTTGGCCTTGTACTACTCTTAATCACTACTTACACCAAATTTACTTTTGTATATATTCACTTGCAACTAATAGGCTTTCTTCACTTGGACAAATTAATAAGATCCTAAGAATTAATATTGTCCAAGGCCATCATCTCCTCCTTCATGGCCTAAAAACTATGTTCACTATCCTTTGAAGAGAAATCCTTCTTACAAGATCTAGGTTCATCATCAATACTTATAAGAGAAACTATACAATAGAAATATAGTGGTTTATACCTATAAACTGTGTTTCATTTTCTTATGTATCTTCACAAGGTAGTAGTAATGGGAGCTACCTATTCTTCTATTTGCACATCATGTACATCATCATTTGAACTCTCTAAACCATTTTCTTCTTCTTCTCCCTTTAATGATTTTTCTATATGTGCATCTTCCTCATTTCCTATATTTACCTTGAAGATAATTATTTTTGTTCTTTTATTTTCTTTTGGTTCTCCTTTAGTTGAATGCAATCTAAAATCTCTAAAAATTACAAATCTTACAAAAATCATTTTTTGGGTAAGAGGATTCCAATGCTTATAACCTTTAACATTCTCATTGCAATCAATAAATATGTATTTTGATCAACTAGAACTAGTTTAGATACTTTTCTTGAGGCACATGAACATAAGTCTCACAATCAAATATCCTTAAATATGAAACTCAAGGATTTTCTCTTATCCATACTTCATAATAATATTTTTGAACAAAATCTAAACATGGAGATCAACTAATCAAATAAAAAATAGTAGTTACAACCTCTACCCAAAAGAACTAATTTAGTTGCATACCACTTAGAATAATTATATCTCTTTCCATTAAAGTTCAATTCATCCAAGTTCTACTACACCATGTTTTGGGGAGAATAAGGTGTATTATTTTCTCAAACAATACTTGCAAGATTATATAATTCATCAGATTCCATGAAATAATATTCCCAATCATTATCAAATATCAATAAATTTATCTTAAATAATATGTTTGTTTTTTGACTAAGACTTTAAACTCCTTAAACATAGTGACAGAATTAGATTTAGAATACATAAAATAAATCTAGGTGTATCAAAAGACATCATCAATAGATGCAATATAATAGAATATTTACCCATAGAATCAACATCCACTAGATCAAAAAATCTACATGAATGATTTTTAATAATCTCTTAGCTCTATTTCTTCCAACATGAAATGAAGATATATTCCATTTTCTAAAAATGCTCTCAAAATAATATTACCAATAATATGATAAGAAAAGTTATCAAGAATTTTTTTATTAGTAATACTCTTAAGAACTTTTTCACTTATGCAACCCAAAGATTGGTACCACAACATATATGAATTTTCAAATCTTGAACTATATTGACAAAATTATAAAAAGTGGAGTCATTAAATCTAAATAGAGCCCCTATCTAAGATCCTTTAGAAACCACCAAATTCCCTCTTGTCAACATGCAACCAAAGTTTCCAAATATCACATTCACTCTAGAATCGCTTAAATTAGATACAAAAAATAAATTTCTCAAAAGATCTTGAATATGTAAAACATGATCAAGGGTTTTAACCCTTCCATCAATGAAACATAATTGTAACTTTTCCTTACCAATAACTTATTTGATGCCATCATCTCCTAGAAAACAAATAAAGAATCATTATAACCATAATTAGAAAAAAAAGTCATTGAAGAATCTAAACCCCTTTTCCTATTTCTATATTCCTTCTTCACACCCCTTTTGGCATAGTTGTTGCAAATTATTGTCACTAATGTCTTGTTGTTGTCATTGATGTGAAAAGTGGAGACTGTGTGTTATAGATCATATTGCAAACCTCTATTATGGGAGATTAGTGTTGGTCATTCTAGTCTGATTATGTTCTTATGGCTTGGAGCATCTCTACACGGTTCTTCGGTTATTTGGTCTTCTTTGGACTGATCAGTGTTAAGGTTTTTTCTCTTGGTAAGGTTTTAGCTCGAATTCCCTTAAACCCTAAGTGTTTATGCCTTGTCATGCACTTTATACTCTACTTTGGTGTTGACTTGCTATCCTCGGTGAATAGTCACTTAAAAGTGACAACTTAAGCCATATTATCGGCCCCATTTTCTAGTAGTTACCAGCTTGGGTGGTATTTCATCTTGGTCTGCAAAGGATAGTAATGAACAAATAACTTGATGTTGATTCAATGGTGTGCATAGATCCTATAAGATAAAAAACTATCGCATATTTACAAGGAAGAAAAGACAAGGGTCTCTACCAATGTGAAAGTGCAAAATCACACCATGTGTCTTGCATGATGTTTGTGTGACAGGGGATTTTTTTCTATTTCATAGAAGTAATAGTAGGTCTCAGCCTTGTTTATGCGAGAACACAAATTTTTTACTTGTGTCCAAGATGACATTTTCCATTCAATGGGATTTCAAATCAATAGTGCATGTTGAAGAAGGGGATCGAATGGTTGTCAATGCATTGTAGATAGGAACTTTTTTTTGTAATCATCAAATGTGATGATGTGCGATGATGACAAGCGTTCCCTCATCAGATGGCTATCACAATATCACACAAAGATACATATCCCCTCAATTGTCGACTATGACAGTACGTAATGATGATAGGTGTCCCTTGATCAAATGGCTATCACAATATCACACAAAGAAACATTTCCCCTCAATCATTGATTGTAATAGTGCATGATGATGACATGTGTCCTCTCAAGATAGCAGTAAAGGTAAGATTAATGGTTGATATTTAAAGTAATAAAATGGCTACTTTTTGGGGTTAAAATTTGATGGTAGAGAAGAAGTTGATTCAATTTCATCCCTTGAAAATTCGTTCAAGAATGGTTTCGATGGAATGTGAAGCAATTAGGGTAAATTTTAATTGTGGAAGTAATTAATTTCTTGATCTTGTAGTTTCTATTTTTTTTGAAAATATAAGAACACAAACAAAAGAGTATATAGGGTATATATTCAATGAATGTGAATGTAGTAGTATTACTGAATTGAACGCATTTTCTACACAAGTAGTGTGTTCAAGTTTTTATAGAAAAAAATTGGATGAAATGCTCGAAGATAGTATTCACAAGAATATCAGACAAAGAAAAAGTGTTTGGTATAAGATTTAAAAAGGTGCATTTCAGGTTAGAGAAGAACTAGTTTCTGCATATAAGAACTTGTAAGGATTCAGGGGTTGATGGCTCGAAATATTTGAGTTGGTGCTCAAATAGGTCTATAGTGTACCTGAAGTTTGGTGCCTCAAAACATTATCTTGAGTGTTAATGTACCTATAATTTGGTGATTACAAAACATATATAAAAGCTTTTAAATTGTGAGGTTAGATTTGAGTAGTAGATTCAAGCAAATTTCTCATCATGGTTTTTCCCTTTTAGGGTCTTCCAAGTATATCTAATGTTTTTATTATGTGTATGTGGTTTATGTGTGTTCTTAATTATTGTCTACTAGTTTAATTGGCTAACATTAACATACACTGATTTACTTCCCATCTCAGAGTATTGGTGTTCTACCAAAAAATGATATCAAAGTAAATTTTATTAAAGAAATTTTAACAACTTAAGGAAGATCTAGTCTCAAGAATACTATTGTAGGACAAGAAGGTTCTTATTCAAACAAAGTACCATTATTTGATGGAACTAATTATGCTTTCTAGATAATTAGAATGGAGACTTACTTGACCTCTCTTGGATTTGATGTATGACAGTTTGTTGTAGAAGGCTACACAATACCAATAACTCCTCCCAGTAACCTAGTTGATAAGAAAGCTTGTGAATACAATGCCAAAGAAAAAAAATCAATTTTGTGTGGTTTAACGAATGTAGAATTTGTGAAATTCATGCATTATAAATCTACCAAAGAGATATGGGAGATGCTACACAACATTTATGAGGGTGATGATAAATCAAGAAGCAAGCAAAATTGCAAACTCATAGAGGAAAATTTAAGACTTTAAAGATGAAAGATGAAGAAAATATTGCAGCATACATTCTCAAGGTAGATGAGGTAGTGAATGCAATTAGAGGACTCAAAGAGAAAATTAAAGGTAAGGTTTTTGTAAAGAAGGTTTTGAGGTCTCTCCCACAATATGACTCTAAAATCTCTATAATAGAAGAATCTAAAGATCTGGATAGGTTCTCTATGAATGAATTGTTTGGATCTCTAACTACATATGAAATGAGAAGTGAGAGTATAGGCTCGAAAAAGAAATAAGCAACATTCAAGGCTTCCAAAAGGAATAAGATTGAAGAAGATTCAAAACCAAGTACCCGTTCAAATGAAGAAGAAAAACTTGTCAGAAAATTGAAGAAGGGATCTAGAAAATACAAAGGTAAGCTACCTTTCAAATGTTTTAATTGTGGAAAAATAGGTCATTATTCCTCAAAATGTCCCTTAGGTGAAAATGAGAAGGGAGATAGTTCTAGGAGTCAAGAAGTTTCCAAATATAAAAAAAGGAGTTTTAGTAAAAAGAAGAAGAGTCTTTATGTAGATAAAGCAATTAGTTCTTTAAATGATTGTTCTTCTATAAGTGAAAATGATTAAATTGTCTTTATGGATATTGAAATCAAAGAAATAAGGTGAGACTGATTTGGAAGGTGAACTATTCTCCACTTTAGAAGACTTGAAATATGAAAGAAAGCAAAACGAACAATACAAGTTAAGGATTGAAGAATATGAGAAACTTGTTGTAGACCTAAAACTACAATTAGTTGAGTCTAAGAGAATAAAAGAGGTAACTCTAGTGTGGATTTGAAGAATAAACTAGAAGAGTTTCAAAAATTAGAGGTTGAAGTTATCTCTCTAAGGAAGGAATTATATAAGATAAATTTACAATAAAATATAAATCTTGAGCTTGGAAAAAATTTTAAAGTTCTTGATGAAATGAGTGGTAGTCAAAGGTCCATCTTCAACAAGTTTTTTGGGTTAACATCCGAGGAATACAAGAGTTTCAAGGATATTTTTTGTAAAAAGAATGCTACTATTTCTAAGAAGTCTGAAGAGTCCATGAAGAATAAGAAGACTGAAGATTTCAAAAAAGTGGATGATGGATTTATCAAAGTACACAATCCAAAGAGGAGATTTAAATATCAACTTGCAAGATAAACCAGGTTTAATTATGCTTTTCATGGTTACTGTTTTTCACATAATCTGTATGGACATAAAGCAATAAATTATAGAATTAGATCCATGAGAAATGATAAGCATGATTTTGTAAGTAAGAATTATTTTGCTTGTTTAGGTGCTCTAAATGATGTCTTCTATAATTGCAACAAATATGAGAATATTTATAAGTTTTGTAGAAGTATATTTATGCATCCTCCTAGAGAGGAGAAAAAGAGATTTATTTTTCCAAGGTAAGATAGACCTACACAATTTGCAATTCAAAAGAAAGAGTTTGCATCCTCTGCCCAGAAGAAAGAATTTGCATAGTGTTTTCATGAAAAACATACAAGTTCAAAAAGATATTGGATAAAGAAGAAGGATGATAGAAATAATTAAAATTCAATGTTAGTCCAAACAAGTTTTCCTGCCAAAGGAGAAGATGTTGAAATCCTCGGGTGATAGATAGTGGATGCTCCAATCATATGACTAGAGATACAAGAAAGTTCACCAGTTTGGAGAAATGGAATGGGGGCTCTATTAAATTTGGTGATATTAAAATTTCTAAGATAACTGGAAAAGGCACATTATGTATAGATGGTAAAATTAGTGCTCAAGATATGTTATACATAGAGGGATTACAACATAACTTACTTAGTGTTAGCCGGATGTGTGACAAAAGGTATAACTTGTTATTTCATGCTAGTGGATGTGAGATAAGAAAAACTAGTACTGGTAGACTTGTTGTTGAGGCAAGCAGAACAAACAACAACGTATACCATTTGAAGGAGGTCAAAAGTGGAAGATGTCTATTAGGGAAAATTGATGAAATTTGGTCATGGAACAAAAGGATGGGCCACATCAATTTTGATCATCTAGAGAAATTCACCAAGAAGAATGTAGTTAGGAATAAACCTATTATTGGTAAACCAATGAATACCTTTTTTAAAGAATGTCATGAAGGGAAGCAAACAAGGGTAAGATTCAAGACAAAATAATATTCAACTTCACAACCCTTGGATTTGATACATATAGACCTGTGTGGACCAACTAGAACTAAAAGCTCATCAATGGAGAAACATTTTTCATGTTGCGAATAGATGATTATTCAAGAATGACATGGGTAACTTTTCTTAAAGATAAATCTCAAGCTTTAGAAATATTTAAATTTTTTAGGGCTATGGTTGAGAATGAGATTGGTTCAAGTATAAAATTCTTAAGGTCCGATAGAGGTGGAGGATTCCCTTCTAATGAATTTGATAAGTATTATGAAAAAAATGGAATTAGAAGATATTTCTCTACACCCAAAACACCTCAAAAAGATGGAGTTTTTGAGGGAGAACAAAACTATCCAAGAAATGGCTAGAACAATGTTGAATGAAGCCAAATCTGTTAATAGATTCATGAAGGAAGGAGTTCATACTATTGTTTACATTCTTAAAAGAGGACAATTAAGAGTAAATAATGATAAGACTCCATATTAATTATGGAAAGACATCCCTACATCTACGAAGTATTTTAGAATATTTGGAAGCAGATGTTTTATAAAAAGGGATGAAGATACCTTGAGTAAATTTGAGATAAGGTCTGACGAAGGAATATTTATTGGTTATTCAACTACAAGGAATGGCTATATAAGTGCTACAATAAAAGGTTGTAGAAGATAGTTGAAAGTGTGAATGTTAGAGTGAATGAATATTGCTCACTTGTCACATAAAAGTTACATGTATTCAAAAGTCACCATAGTAAATTGAATCCTATACCAAAGAACTCCATATAGAGTATTTTTATAATAAATGTAAATTAAATTGAGTCCTTATAGATGGAAAGTCTAGTTTGAATACATGTACATACAATCTTATAAAAAATTTGGATATTTTGGTGGTGACATAGAACTCATAAAGAAAATAACTATTAGAGATTATGTCGTTGTAGAGAGATAATCCCAATGCATCATTTGGATTCCAATCTAGGTGGGCCCTATCCTAAAGAATACCTTGTTTCACATTTTTTACCTTGAAAATCCATATAACATCCTTCTTGGTCATCCATGCATCGATGCCATGCAATCACTCCCATCTACATATCATCAATGTATCCTGAAATTCCTACATAATCTCATGAGGAGTGTATACAAAATTCAAAGTGGATGAGTCAATAGGTTATTTACAATCTCATGAGGAGCATATATAACATTCCACGAATAGTATGGTGCAATATTTTCAATTTAATATAAGAATTGAAAAAATCTATAACTCCTTGTACAAATGAATCCTGAGGAGAGTCTTCTAATAATAGAGGGTGTGTGAGTACATGGTAGAGGAAGAGTAAGAGGAAATAATAGATGAAGAAAAATAAGTTTTGTGGATCAAAGGAGCATCCGATGCATACATTGTGAATGGTATGTACACTATGAATTTGAATGTAGAAAAAGTCAAGAGCTAATTTGGAAGACCTTTAAGGTGGTGAAAGGAAAGAAAAGTGGGTATTATCTCAAACTAATAAAAACAAGTAGAGGAGGATAATTTACACCAATTTTAAAAAAAAAATTGGAAAAATAATGGTATCAAGAAAAAAATTAGTTAATAACATCACTCCAAAGGAATCCTAGAGTGGACATAAGTCTTTTATGGTTCATTTATTTGGTTGTTTGACATATGTTAATATTCTAGTTCAAAGGTGGAAGACGTTGGATGCACAAAACGTTAAAACTTTATATCTTTGTGGGATATTCTGATGCAACTAAAGGGTATTGATTTTCTAATTTTGACATAAAGCAATGGATTGTTAGTTGGGATGTGGTTTTTATATGAAGGGGGGGTATGGTAGTGGAAAAATGGTGTCCAAAAAACCACACCAATAATCATGGGAATTGAAGATGATAGTATTTCTCTTCTCCCCGTAAGCTCAAGTGGAAATTCAAGATATAATAGTAGCTCAAGTTCTAGTCCTCCAATTGCATAAAGTTCTTCTAAAAGCACAAATTTACATGATATTTTACCTCCAACATCAAGTCCAAGAACGGTACAAATTTTATTTGATATTTATCATCTAGGAGGGTACTAATATGACTCGAGCTACCAATTTTACTTTTCTTAGTATAATTCAAGTAGAACCCTTTGTGTATGGTGAATCTTCAAAGAAAAAGTATGGATTGATTCTATGAATGATAATATTAATTCTATTGATAAAAATTGTACAAGGGAATTAGTTCGAATTCACAAAGATAACATGTGATTGGTCTCAAATATATTTATAAGGTGAAATATCATTTTGATGTTTCAATGGAATGATACACTTGGAAATATTAGTTTCTAATGGATTTCCATAAATACCTGACATCAAGGTATATTATTTAGAAAAAAATTCTCTAGTTACTAGACCCAACACAATTAGGATTATATTGTTTATAGTTTCACAGCAAAAGTGGTGAGTATATCAAAAATATGTAAAATCAACTCTCCTTAATGGTTATATTGATGAGGAAGTATATGTAGAAAAACCTATGGCTATGAAATTATAGGAAAAGAACAATTTATTTATAAGTTGAAGAATGCTCTTTATGAGTTGAAGCAAGTTCCTTGTGCCTAGTATACAAGGATTAACAATTATCTCTTAAAGAAGGGATTCAATGGAAACCCCTCAAAGCCAACCATGTATGTCCAACATATTGGTAATGAATTTATTTTTCTTTATGTTGGTGATATTATTTATGTAGGTAACAACAAGTCTCTCATGGAGAATTTTTTGACATAAATGAAATGAGAATTTGAAAAATTAGATTTCGGACTCATACATTATTTATGTGTGTGGAAGTACAAAAAAATCATAAGTTGTTTTTATTTCTCAAACCAAGTATGTAGTTGACATGTTGAATAAATTTAGACTGATGACATGGATAATAGTTACAAACCCCATAGTACTTGGTAAGAAATTAACCAAAATATACATTCCAAGGTGGATGCTACTTTATATAGAAGTTTGGTTGGGAGCCTTGTGTATCTCACTAACACTTTATTCAATATTATGTATGTGAGGCTTATTTCTCAATTCATGCAAGATCCAAATAAGTCTCATTGGAATGTTGTAAAAATAATCTTAAGGTATGTGAGTGGTACACATAATTTTGACATTCAATATTCTTCCACTAAAAAAATTAAACTAGTTGGTTACACATATTTTGATTGGGTTGGTTTAGTAGATGATGAAGAATCCACATTTGGTTATGTCTTTTCTCACTTGGTTATCCACTTGTATCTTGGATTAGTAATAAATAAGCAATTGTGACTCTCTCTTTCATTTAAAATAAATATATTATAGTAGGAGTAGCAAGTTGTCAAGTCATATAGATCAAAATAATATTGGAGGATCTACACTTGATTTAGAAACATCAAACAACTATTTACTATTATAATAGTAGGACTATTGCAATGACCAAGAGTATTGCGTTTCATGCTAGAATGAAACATATATTGAAGATTATGATCAATGTATGTGTTGTCTTCTATTTTTTTGTTTTCTTTTTAAAAAATTTATGAATGATAAAGATTGCATTTATACACAATGTAAAATATTTTTTTTTCTATTATAAAAATATGTTTTAGAACACTTAAAATAATCATTACTATCTTTTAGGTTGTTGTTTATATACACATACAACCAATTTCATAATACAAAAAGTAATATAATATTTATTTTTGTGAGTATTTATGTATGATAATTATTTTACTTCTTTTTTAAACACTTAATCAATATATTTTTAGTTCTTTTTTCTTTAATTTATTTTAATTCTCCTCCATTTTCTACCATGCTTTATGATTGCTTAAAATCTACTTATGTATAATATACGTTGAGATGCTTTGCATGTCATTCACACAACTTTAGAGTCATGTTTAGAGTGGAGGATACAATATTCATTTTTAGATGAGTATATAATTATTTCAAGCACAATGATATCAGTTGTGGGTTGTAGCTCTTTTGGACTTTTGTTGTGTGACTACATCCACCCATTTTTTTTAATATTTTAACATTATTTTATAAGTGATAATATATAAAGATATTATTCATATTAAAACTTACAACTATTTAGAATCAATAGACACTCATAACACTAGATATATGTAAATCAAAATAATGAAGAGGGAAACAAGAGTAGTGATGTGGGCAGCAAATAAAATAGCACAAACGCTAGCCAATGGAGGAAGCAATGAAAATATAGGAGCTATTTCTGGTGATGGGAAGGGAGTTGTGGAAGACAACGAGGGAGATGGAGGTGTGAGGTCGGGGTTCTTAGCGGCCACAAGTGGTAGTGCTTCACTGCTTTCTGCGACGACTTCTCCCTTTCCTACCATTGATCTAAATGTGGTGGTGATCGATGGTTCTAAGGGTTGGTTTCTTTGGGGGTCATTTTCTATTGATGGGGTGTGGTCTTTTGAGGATGAGAAGGACAAATCCCTTCTACATCTCCTTTCTGAGGCCTACCTTAAGCTTGTGCCCTCTATGTAGGGTGCTTTGTTGCCTCCTGTTGAGGCAGAGGATTCTATCTTGGCCATGTGGTTAGAGGCAAGGAAAAATTTAAGAAGCCCCCCCTGGTGAAGGTATAAAATCCTGGCGAATCTTATATACTTCCTGATAAAAATATTAATTTTGTTGGTGTATTTTTTTGTTTTTTGAGAAAAAAATAATACCAATTGGCGAGTCTTTTTTAATCTCTAGAAGTCTGTGGAAAATCCTTGTGAATTTTTTTTTTTTTTAAATCAATAAAATATTTTCATTGGTGAAAACCTTCTTTCAAACCAATAAAATATTTCCATTAATATTAAACCTGTTTTCAAAACAAAAAAAAAAATTGTTGGGGATTAAAATTTCTTTTCAAACCAAAAAAATATTTTCATTAGAAAATTAAACATAATCTCAAACTAATAAAAAAATTGGTGGCAAAATAAATGGATATGCCAATAAAAATTCATAGTGTGGTTGACGAAAATATCAAATTTCGGGACAAATTTCCGCACATTCAAATTCCTTCATAAAGAGTTTGGAATGCAAACAAGTGTCAACATATTTATTATTTCTAAAGCCAGATGTCAGTGCAAATTAATATAACCCATGAACGTTTGATGAATTTTTGATGGACGACTATAGTTGCATTTTGGAAGTAAATATCTAAAGCAGTAAACTTGTGAATTGAAACCTCTCGAATAACACTAGAACTGTTAGACGCAGACACATGGCGAGATCATAACCCACCATTCCTTTTCCTTCATATCACTCATCGTAGTAATCAAAATAAACAATGAAATATGCATGTGCATAAAGTTTGTTTTAAAAGAAGGACTGCTTAGGAAGAACGTAGGACCAAGGCTTAAAAAATCAAGGTTTTACACAAAGGATGTAAAGGAAAAACAAGACCAAATTATCAATATCAACCTTATAAAATAATTGAATCCCCAGACCAAAGAAATGAAGGAAATATGTGTGAAGGATATTCCATATGTCTATAGCCAGATGTCAACACAAATCAATATAACCACGACCATTCGATGAATTTTTGATGGACGACTATAGTTGCATTTCAGAAGGAAATTTTTGAAGCTCTAGACTTGCGAATTAAAACCTCCAAAATAGCACTAGAACTGTTAGATTTCCAAAAAGCAATGGTTGAAATTTTAATATTTTTTAAATGATTTAAATTCATGACTCATTTTTTTTGAAATAATATTGTTGCATCAACTTATCAAGTGGTACTGGTGAATTAAATGTTAAAGTGTTGAGTATTTTATGTCATAGACTCTGTTCTAACTTCTATATATACTTCACCAACTTGATGTTCTTCATAACATTTATAATATATTTGGCTTTGATTTCTTTCTTCTCTATTCTCAATTTAACTATGAAATGTAGTCTTCATGGCATGTGATGCTACCCAAATATTTTTGGGAGAAAAGAAGCAATGATACATATGATAGACGAAAGCTAGGTATGGTTTTTACAATTCCTTGTGTGAAAGTTGAGGATGCTTTAATTATAATTGTGGATAGGGAATAGCTTCAGAACAACCTTGTGCTCTATATTCTAAGGCACCTTCGTCTTTCTTGTCCAACTGCAAGAATATTTTTCTCAATAAAGATTTGGTGAAGATGCTAGCAATATGTTATTTGAAGCCTTTCATTTACCCTATTTCTTCATTGGATTTGGCACTAGAGCATTACAATTTTGAAAGTGGGTTAGCGCCTGTTGGTAGAATCTTTTGAAAAGTGGAATTGCATGCTTCTACAGTGCAAGCTCTTTCCCTAGTTAATATGAGATGGGGTTTGTTTTTGATAAAAGGGTAAAACGGGTTTTATAGGGACCCGAAACCACAAAGTTTACAAAATAGAGAAGAGACCACCAAGGGTCCACCAAAAAAAAATAGCTAGCCAAAAAAAACCAGCAGCAAGCAGGCAAAAAAGACCAGGAGGGTCAGAAAGGAAAGGACGGCAAAAAAAGAACACATAATTACTTCAGAGACCTAAGGACAGTCTCTGTCTCTGCCTCCAAAACCTGCATATTAGTAACCCCCTTCTTGAAGGTTTGAACCATTTTCAGGGTTAAGGGGGCCTTTCGCTTCAAATTGGCGCGGGTTCTTCTAGAAATGTCTCCATCCGTTTCCTAGCTTTTATCTTCAGTGTCTTCTAGATCAACCACCAAGGATCCCTGCTGGGCTTTGTCAAGCTTTTCAGTCATTGCATTGATTATTATAGCATTGTGTCTTGCTATTCGGTTGTTCTGTTCTGCAATAGTTCTGATGTTAATCCTTAGGCCCTCAACATCATTATCAGTGATCCTGTTACTGTGCACCACATCTTTCTTGCCCAACTCTGCAATCTTGACACCCATTTCCTCAATCTTGCTTTGCAGGGCCCAATTTTTAATTTTAAGCTCATTGATTTCGGAGAAGGTCCAGTCCAAGAGTTTAGAATGGGACTCAGAGTTGGTTTTAGCCAGGTACTGAAAATCAAGGGAGGGCTCTTTACCAGTGTTAACAGGAGAATTGTCGACATTCTGTATGTCCGGAATAGGGCCCACACAGCGCTCAGAAGTGTTGGTATTAGCTTCCTCTGGCTCGAAGGACTCTTCAGTGTAAGAGACAAGGCTTTTAGTCTGGGTAGTCTTGCCAGCAGGGCTGATCTTAGGAGGAGGATAGTTGGGCTCAAGCACTACCCAGATTTTACCCGAATCCCTGGAAGGGCTAGCATGCAAACTAGGGGCTTTTGGGCCAGGGCTAGGGTTAGGAAAATAATCTGAGCCATTGGGCTCAATATCATCACTATCAACATCAGGGTTGGCTTCCGAGGTAGCAAGGGAATGCACATGCAGATATTCAACAATAAGCCTAATTAACCCAGTATGGAGGATAGGAAATCTTTTGGGATTCTTTTTATTGTCCTCCAAACTTTTCTTCAGGGAGCATAAGAGATAATAAGGGATAGAAACCCTTACCTTGTGGCGGAAATGGTTGAGGAGGGCGAAGTGGTACCCATAGACTTTAGTGAAACGCCCGTCCACCGTGATATACTCCATGATGGCCCGAAGGACCTTTCTCCATATAGATTTTATGGAGTCAACATCAAAGTAACTATTCGCAATTTTGACCAAGTTTTGCTTTTCCTTGTCATTTTTGGGGAATTTGATAACAGCTTCATCAGAATAAGCCCTGTCCCTGAAAAAATTCTTCCCATCAGTGGGTAATCCCATAACTTCGGCAATTAAATCTTCGTTGAGCTCCACATTCCTACCGAACAGAGTCAAGTTGCCATCATGCCAATTTTTGGCAAAGAGATTCGTAGCCTCCAGATCAAAACCATGAAGCTTCTCCAGAAAAGGGAAAAGACCTCCACTTTTTATCTTGTTCCAAGCCTTAGCATTTTTCATATGGGTTTCATAGCTGTCCGGCTCAGTTCGCTTTCTATCCCCACCCATATCGGCCGACACAGTGAGGAAGAACCAAACACAATCCTTTCTAAAATTGGCCCTGCCAAATCTAAGCACCCACAAAGTGTGCGGAGTAAACTTGAAAATTACTCCACAGAGCTCGGTCCCATACAATCTAATGATTGTGATGTGAAAGATCCAACCTATCCTCATTAAAGGGATAACATGACACCTTACCATGTGATTTATCATAGTTTAATAGGGCACAGACTTTAATATTAAGATCGCTATTATTAAGCCAGGTACACACTTCTTTACTCTTGACTCCTTCATTAGCAAAAAAGTCCACAACAGCATTGGCTTCTCTATAGGCGTGTGTTATTTTAACTTTTTCAAACTTGTCCAATTTCAATTTAGCTTCATCAATCCACAATTTGATGGTCCACGAGGGAGGAGACTTGCCACGGAGGCAGTCGATTATGTTTTTGGAGTCTCCTTGCAACCATAAGTTTTTTATATTGAGACTTTGGGCTAAATTTATAATATGGTAAGCACCAGCCGCCTCCGCCAGATGATTAGTTTGAGAGCTAAGAGGAGAGGCCGTCACACCCATGAAATTGCCATAGGAATCCCTTATTACTCCTCCAAAGCCCACCGCCCCCGGATTGCCTTTAGCCGCACCATCAAAATTAGCTTTGATCCACCCGTTAGGCGGAAAAGTCCAGCAAACTCCCTCTCTGTCCTTTTTAGCCTTCATAGTAAAGCTAGACAGAATGGGGAATATGTTCCAATCCTTAGCAACGCAGAGATCATAGTTCAAAAACTCAACATTCAGGGTCTTCCTATCCTTCTGGACCACGACACTGAAATTTTCCTTTAAAGATCTGGCAATATTATCAAAGACATGATCCATAGGGGCTTCTTTGTCCCTAAAACTTCTGTTGTTGCGTTCTTTCCAGATGCCCGAGGCTATATGAGGAAAAGATAGCTCCCAAAAAAATCTAAGTAAAGGATTCCTTGTCGGGGCTTTCCATTGAGAGAAGAGTTCTTCAATGAGCAATGGGAAGACCCAAGAGAGATTCCATAATCTGTTAAACTTATCCCAAATAGAAGCAGCAAAAGAACAATGAAGGAATAAATGATTAATAGATTCAACATTCATCTTACAGAGACAGCATCTATTAGGGATTTGAAATCTCCGTTTACACAAGTTGTCAATCGTAAGCAGCTTATTTTGAAGCAAGATCCAAAAGAAGATGTTAATTTTAGGTATCAGATTATTGCACCAGGCTTTAGACCAAAAGGGAGGATGATCCAGAGAAGAAGTGAACTTAGCAAAAGTAGAAGACACCAAAAAATTACTAGAGGGATCATCAATCCATACCGCACGGTCCTCCAGCTGCTTCGAGCTAAGTCTAATAGCTAGCAACGAAATCTGGATAGGGGCCAAAGCCTAACTAACTCTACTTAAGTCCACCTAGTTACCATTCACACTGTAATCTTTCACATAAGTACCAAACCTAACCTTGCAATTCTCAGCCCAATTTCTGAAGGGAATGATATTTATCAGGGGTTCCTTAAAAAGTCATCTGTCTTCCCAAAATCTGGTACTATTACCATTTCTCACTTGCCAACCAATGCCTTCCTCCACAATCTTTTTTCCAATAATTAAATTGTTCCAGCATATAGATCCTTTTGGAAGAAGGTGGGGGTCCTTGTTAATAATGGAAGAGCAATTGTTATCTAGATATTTTCTAGCCATAATATCAATCCACTCCCCGGAGGAAGAGAAAATTCTCCAAATTTGCTTAGCCAAAAGGATTTTATTGATAGATCTGATTCTTCTTAACCCAAGTCCACCGTTATTTTTAGGTCTACAGACTAGATTCCAATCAATTAATGGAATTCTTATATTTTCCTCAACACCTGACCAAAGATGGGGTTTGTTATGTGTCTATGAAAAATGAATCATTAAAGAATCTAGATTTTTGGAGGAAGGATTTGGGAGATTCACTTTTCTTCTCTGTTTTTACTTTGTTAAATTCGATTCACATTCTACTCAAACACCCAGTTGATGGCCTCAGCTAATGTTATAAAAAAAAATACTAATGAATTGTGTGACTTGTCACATGTCTATATTGTATTGTACAACATAATAGTTCTTGTAATATGTATTTTGTGACTAGTTTTTTGTGACATGGTTAGTGGATTTTTGGTTAGTCTAGCAATGGCTATGTACTATGTAATTAAGTCTTTAGCTACTTAAATTAAAATACTTTTTGTGGCTCCATTCTTGGAAATCCTTTTTGCTTTGTTCAATATAAAAATATGGCTTTTAAAACTAATAGTAATTATAAACATATAGTTTTGATCATAAGTGAGCAAAATTTCTTGTGACTTAATTTAAAACAAGCCATTTAATTATCTCTTTTTAAGACATCGAAGTAGGGTGATCCCATAATAATGGGTTACACTTTTTGGCCAAACTTGACATTGAAATCAGCATTTTTCACCAGATCTTCACTTTCGTACGCCTATAGAAGCTAAACCATTAAGAATTTGAAGATGAAGAAAACTAGTGATTTGTGATATTTTGTGTTGACAATCTAATTATATTTTTTTTAAAATTAAAAAATAAATTGTGAATTATTTTATGTAGTTTTTATTAACTTATTTTTTTTACTAAACATCATTTTCAAAAACTGATGCTTACTTTCGACTGCATAACTTTTTTTATAGAAACCATACAATTCTAATTTTTTAAATACAATGTTTTCACACCATTATCTAGGTGATGGATATTTTTATATAATTTTTTGTTGCATATATATTTTTAAATTAATTTTCTACTTCAGAGTAATTATAATCTGGATATATTATACTTTCAGCTGCATAACTTTTTTTGTAATCATTTGAATTAACTTATTCTTTTTTTGTTGGAATAAGAACATCAATAGCTAGTGTAAATGGATTTTTAAGAATTTTTTTTCTCTCTTTTCCTATTTTTCCGTATGTGTGAAATAAAGACCTCGATGTTCATTAAAAAAACCTACATTCACAAGAAATAAAAAATAAATATAATAATTAAATTAAATATATTTAAAATTATACTTTTTGGGAAGCTTATAATAAGGACTACATGCTTACAAAAAAATAATTTTAAATAAATCAATTTGATCCCCTAAAAGGTAAATCAAAAGTGATTTTTTATCAGAATTTTGATAGGTTTAGAGGAGACTCCATTTTAGGTATGGTATAAAACTAGTGGCTTTCTATCCAAGGGGGTTTGATATAAGTGGGTTTGATCAAACTCTCTTCAATTAAAACCCTTAAAATGGAACCTTTTTAAGGCTTAAATCATTATATTTTCTAAAAATATGTGATTTCAGCAAAAATCAGGATGTCCCAAAAAGTGTAACCCATTATTGTGGCAGCACCTAGTACTACATTTTATTTAATTGAAATTCTCAATATTTTTTATTGGATTAATGTCATATAAACATATGAAGTGAATGTGATTGATTGGATAGATTTATATTGAAAAATACTCGATGTACTATAGAATCAAAGATAATGATGCCATTAATCTAGTGATCTAGTGAAACAAGATTTGTATCGATTTTTATATCTATTATCATTTGAGTGGCACTGGCGATTTTGAAGGCTTGTCAGCTTGAGGTGCAATTTTCATGTAGCCAGACGTCAATCAAATTAAAAATAATAATTATACATGTAAGTCGTAAGGCTTAAGTAAATAGGGATTAGGCTAGTAGTGGCACTGGTGGCCTATAAATAGGGATAGTGATAGTAGATAGTTTCATAAGGGTTTTATTTTTCTAGGGTTAATAAGGATTCGAGAAGAAGATAATGTGGTATTATTGGGGATACTGTAAATTCTCCTTCCTCTAGTTATGTAGTCACAAAGTAAAAGATCAGTTTCCTTCAAGTTCAAAATGGGTGGAATTGGAAGTTGATTTGGTTGACCTAACTTCTCAGACAGGTTTTGAACCAAGATGAGGAGCTTTGATGGAGATAAGTGCTCTGCCAGTGCATGGAGGCTGCAGGTAGAAGATGGGAGCAATTTTACAACCCCTCATCTTCTACATGACTCTGGTTCTCAAAGGAGATAAGTACATTTTATATCTTCACAACTCCCTTTTCCCCAGCATGCTTGGCCAGGAAAATCCCTTGCATTTATTTTCAGAGCCACATTTGTATTATGTTGTCACGAGTAGAAGCTTGGAATCATGCATTTATTTTTAGAGTTACATTTGTATTAATTTGTCACTAGCAAAAGCATGGAAATTGGAATCAATCTGTAATCCATTGTCATGAGAAACAACTTCGAATTATAAATTGTGTCTACGTAAAGTGACATATATTATTTAGACAAAATGGGAGATTTCCTACTCTACAGCTAATCATCTTTAAAAATATATGTAGTAATGTGACATTGTAATTCAATTGTAATAAAATAAATGGTTATGTTGTGTTATTCTTCATTCTTCATTTTCACTTATAGTAAAGTGTTATTTTGTGAGTTCAGTGTCTATGAATCTATTCAAATCATTTTTTTTCCTTTAAGAAATTAAGTATTATCTATTTATGAAATAATTGCATGTATATATTAAAAATAAAAACATAAAGCAATACAAATGAAAAAATAATGTTTCCATCAAATTGACAAGTAACATTGTAAGTTCACTAAACGTTGTCACTCTTGTTAGGGATTACTGAAATCTTATTGATCTTTGATTTGTCAGTGACCTTCTCCCCCGGTTCTCGATATCATTATTCATTTTTTTAAGTTCTTTTCAAAGTTAAGTTACTAGTCCCTTGGCCTTGATGTCAATCCTAGCGCACTAAAGTTTAAAACAACTTTAAAACACATGTTTATTGTTTTAAGTTTATATCATAAATTACTCAAGTTTCAACCATTCAATGAACATTTGATGTATGGTTGTAGTTGAATTCTAGAATGAAATGCATAGAGCAATAGTCTTGTGAACTTATTTACCTCTGAAATCACCCTATAACTGTTAGATTTACAAAGATCAATGGTTTAGAATTTGCAACACGTAGATGTTTCATTCACTTTAATGTTTCAATTTCGAGAAAAAAAGAACTTTCTATTGCTAAGTGTCAAGTGAATTTATTTTTAAGTGAGAGGTTTAACACACAGGGATATTTTAATAGTCTTTAGATTGCTCATTGCAATGCACCACCCTGTTTTGGGTTCAACAGTTCCACTTCCAACAAAGCCATTCCAGTTTCCACAACTATCAACATTAATGTTTTTAAGATTCAGAATCCTGATAAGTGAAAGAATTCTTGTGGCTACGTTTCATCATTTGAAGTTTCTTAATATGTTATTTTTTCAAACTTTGAAGTTTGGGTTTAGGGTTGAGAGACTTAAGAATTAAGAAAAATTAAGGAGGACTAATAGGTATTAGGGAATTCACAATTTCATATTGTATAAGCATGTCTACCACCAGTACCGCTAGAGCAATGTCGGCTAAAAAATACATTATGAAAAATTGCTTAAAACCATAGGTTTCACTGATGAATACCATGATATGGGTATGTGTAGGATCATCATGGAAAAAATAGGCCCTTAAGTGGCAATAAAATTCAAAAAAATTAGAGTTAGGCAACTTGATGTAAAAATTTGAATAAGTTATCTATATTATTTCAAAAATATTAAGAATATAATCTATAGCAAATTGAATGTAGTTTCTAAACTACTAGGTTTATTTAAAAAATTAAAAAAATCTATTTAGTCAAAATTTGAAATTTCAATGGAGTAGTACTTAAATTTCAGGGAAAAAATAAGTAGGTGTCTATCTAACCACCCTAACCACAATAAAATGATAATATTTTTTTATAATATTTTAGATATAAGTAGAGGAATCATCTCCCGATGTGATGCATATTTTTTTGTAATTATTTTCCAAGTAAATAATTAATTATGAATTTTTTATTATAACTTTTAAAAAATATAAAAAAATTGTATGTCTGACCACCTTAATAACTTGGTCAAAAATTCATGAAATTAAATTTTTTTTTTTTAGTCCTATAGTATGTGAAGCATAGAATGTGACACATGTTTTGGATTCAAAAAATGTGATACCGTTTGAAAGCTATAGATGTTTTTCAATCAGCCTATCTATCAGGACTTTAGTCATAATTCAAATAGAAAATCAATAATAATTATTTATTAAATTCAAAGTAAAGCATAATTTATATTGGTGGAAAGTTGAGAATCTCCTTTAAAAACCCTTTTCATTTCATCAATTTTAGGTTAAAAAAAAGTCGTCAGCCACATTGGTCATCATATCATTTACATATCGCCACTTTTTGGCCCATCATGATCCTACACATACCCATATTTATGATCCTGAAATATATGGTCTAGGCATACCTCAAAACTTATATTTTCATCTCATAATAAGGTTGCAAAGAAAATGCAAGTTAATAGTATTAGTGCACCATGGGTAACTGGATTAGGGCGCATGATGTTACATGAGTTTTTCCCTTGCCCAATATTTATCATGGTCTATGCCAAAAATTATGATGATAACAAAAGAACAATTGTTAATAAATATAACAAAGAATAATTGTTATCCATTAATGCAGAAGAACTTGGAAAAGTGTTGGGGTTTACAACCGAAGAATTTGGAAACAACCACATTGATCTAGAAAATCTTGCTAGTGATTATGAAGCAATGGAAGAAAGGGAGAAAAATGCTTTCATAAATAAAATAGTTCGGGATATAAACAAATTGAAAGGTGATCATAAGCCTCCTTATGGTTTTTTTATTTTTAGATCATGGATTCTGGATACTATTTCCATGCTAGAATTTTGCCTTGTAATGGATAGTAGTTTGGAAGTGGGTGCAAGCCTCCTTGAAATGGTATATAATATTCATTATGGTGTTCCACATGTCAAATATAATTATATTGAGCACATTGTAGAATCCATGCATAAGCAATTTTTAATGATTAAAGGAGGTCCCACCAAGACATTTAGGTTCACAACCTGCTTATGCTATTTTTTTCCACTCAAATTTAGAGGAATGTTTCAGACCAACAAGCTTTAGATTCATCCCTATAGTAATGCTCAGGAAAATCAAAAGGTTCAAGTATATGATTGGACCATTGATATTAGGATGCATGATTCTCGAAGGAACTACAGTCATTTTGTAGACTAATTTTTGGCTCCATTGCATCAAGAAATTACAAATACTCCAATGCCTAGATTGCCTATGTCATGTAGAAATTGCATTCAACTAGGAAAAAAAATACAATTGGTTGATTGGTATTTAATGGAAGAATATATTGTGCTAAGATTTTATGGATCAGGAGTAGAGCCATACAAACTTCCAAAAAACGTTTTTGCATTGGAATGTGTAAGACAGATGAAGAATATTGATGAACTACACTGTGTCAATCAGGGGAAGAAGTCCTTATTTCCTTCTTTACATTTTTCATGTGGAGGGATCACATAAAGAGAGAAAAGCATTTAAGGTGGCACATGATCTTTTGAAATTTTTTAATTTTGATTTTGTCTGTCACTAGTAGTATGATCCATGTAACACCATTAAAAAAATGATTGTGGCCAATAATAATGTTGTAAGTAGAACTCAACATCAAAGTAAACCCTTGCTTGAAAACTTGAGAAACAAGGATTCTTGGGATGAGATCAAAATAGCAATGGAGAAAAGTGTTGCTAAGAATGGTATATATTTTGAACAATTGTTAGCAAAAATTATGGCATTGCATCGAAAGACAATTAGGAGGTACAATAACTTTTATGAAAAAAGTGATAAACTATCTAGTAGTGTAAAAATACCAGATTCTCTAGATAAGGAAGTTACAGATAAAAATTGGTCATGATAAAAAATTGTTGCCTTTTGGTCTATGAGGAAGGAGCTACGTGATCCAAGAGCTCTTGCAGAGTATGAAAATAATGAAGAAGATCATGAGTTTAGAAAATTGTGGAATATAGAGCATCGTGATGAACAAGAAGATAAAGAATTTGATGATGAATCTAATGATGGTAGGGAAGAACAAAGCCATGTCAATTTCAAACCTAGTTTAAGTGAGCCCACAAAAGAAGCATATACTTCAAGAGCAACCATAGCTAAAAAAATGGGTTATGAAGGTGGTCCTTTGGTGTCCCAAAGACAAGGCCCTTGGATGGTAACAGATGTAGAGCATAGAAAACTAGTTGATAAATCTAGCATTGGGTTTGGAGGTGAAAAATTAGACCAAGGGCATACAAGTGCAACCAAAAAAATTCAATTTATTAGAGCTTCAAATCCTAATCCTCATGGTCATATACAATCACAACTAGGACATGCCCATGGTGGAGATCCTAGTGCAATTGGAACTGCCACTGGTGGCGATGTTATGGGTAGTAGTACTAGTAGTGGTCAACATGTGCTACAAAAAAAAATTGCACACAAGAGGACAACAAGACAAGATACCACACAAACAATAGGTGATCAAGGCATACAAAAGAGGCAAAGGATTTTTACAGGTCCAAGTCACACTATCATTGGATCCACCACAAAGGATTTATTTATAGACACTCACCCACTACCAACTAGTGTGGCTACAACATCATTAGCAACTGAAATTACACCTATTCCTTCGCCATTCACGCATTCCTTTGTTCTTTCATCCCCGGGTTTTGATTTCATTGAAGAGTTTACAAAGAAATTAGACTTGTATAAAAAATAAAAGAAGCAACTGATGGAGAGTGTGTCTACTATAACTTCAAAGTTGACAACAACCATGGTATTACCCATATTTGACACAAATAAAGAAATCATGAAGTACACAATTGTTCTTCCCACAATTCAAAACAAACCAACAAATCAGATGGATCGATCTAAATACTTGGTGACCAATTTTCAATTGGATTTTTTTAGACTCAAAAATACTAAAAAAATTAATGTATCAAAGAAGAACAATGAATTGGTGTACACATCATTGCTAAAGCAAGATAGAGAGAAAAAAGTTTGTAGACTCAAATAGAAAAGTTACAAGCAGACCTAGAAAATGAGAAAGAAAAGATGAAAGCAACATATAACAAGAGCAATGAATTAGAAAAAAGAATGAAAAAATATGCCTCTACATCAAGCAAAGAGGATTAAAAAAATGAGAGAAAAGTGAATGACCTAAAGCAAAGGCTAGATGAGAGTAACAAGAAATATGATGAGGAAAAATCCACTTCAAAAAAATTAAGACTAAGCATTGTGAAAGGAAATGCATAGTGGGAACAAAAATTGGAGAAAAAAAAAGAAATGAAAGATTGGAGGCAGAGCTGATGGAAGAAAAAAAAAGAAATTAACTCTTGTCAAAATAAGTTATTTGTATTTTGTAGAGACACAATGAGGCGTATGAAACAAAAGATATATGGGATCAAATAATGTAGAGGATTGATCATTTGTGTGGCATGTTTCAACTGATTGATGTTATCAGACTACATTATAAGAAGCTCAACAAATATTTAGTGGACAAAAAAAATGTGATGGCATTGGGTATGTGCAGGATCATCATGGAAAAAATAGGCCCTTAAGTGGTGATAAAATTCAGAAAAATCAGAGTTAGGCAACTTGATGTAAAAATTTGAATAAGGTATCTATATTATTTCAAAAATATGTAAGAATATAATCTGTAGCAAATTGAATTTAGTTTCTAAACTACTAGGTTTATTTATTTATTTTAAAAATCTATTTGGTGAAAATTTGAAATTTCAATGCAATAGTACTTAAATTTCAAGGAAAAAATAAGAAGTAGGTGTCTGTCTGACCACTCTTACCACAATAAAATGATAATATTTTTTTATAATATTTTAGATATAATTAGAGGACTCATGTCCTGATGTGATGCATATTTTTTTGTATTTTTTTTCCAAGTAAATAATTAATTATGAATTTTTTATTACAAATTTTAAAAAATATAAAAACTCGTCTGTCTAACCACCTTAACTTGGTCAAAACTTCATGAAATTAATTTTTTTTTTTAATCCTATAGTATGTGAAGCATAGAATGTGACGCATGTTTTGGATTCAAAAAATGTGATATTGTTTGAAAGCTATATATTTTTTTCAATCCGCCTATCAATCAGGACTTTAGTCGTAATTCAAATAAAAAATGAATAATAATTATTTATTAAATTCAAAGTAAAGAATAATTTATATTGGTGGAAATCTAAGAATCTCCTTTAAAAACCCATTTTGTTTCATCAATTTTGGTTAAACAAAAAATCATCAACCACATGGGCCGTCATGTCACTTACATATCGCCACTTTTTGGCCCATCATGATCCTGCACATACCCCATTAGAGAAAAATGCAAATCAAGTTGTACAAACAGTCTACAAATCCAGTGACAATGATTTGAAATCAAAAGGGATTACTAATCATATTGCTACCTCAATGAAGTTGTCATCTATCATTAAAAAGTGTTCCAGAATGTGTGAAACAAAGGAATATTTGCATTTGGTTGCAGACAAGATGAAGACCTGGTGGATGAAAAGGTAAGGAACTTCATAGAGATTGGTTTGCTAAAGGCTTTTGACACAAATGAGTGATTCATTAGAAAGGATTATTTTAGAAAGAAGATGGAGGGTGCATAGAAGATTGATTTGGACCAGTTTCTTCAGAACCAAGATGTGGTGAACAATTTGGATTCCATCAAATCACTGATAACCTTGAATGAAAAACTGATTGAATAATTCAAGACAGGTTCCAATTACAATCATGAAATGTTAACAAAACTTCAAGTCAAACAATATCAGTTAGAACAAATGATAATTCCACCACCTGAAGAGTGGAAGTTGCTAGAAAAGGTGATGTACAATGATTTGATTTTTGATAATATGAGTTTCCAAGTTCCAACTCAACTCTGTGCAAAGTTGTCTTTGGGAAATATTTTTCATTTCCAATGCCTCTATGTACTCCTTCATGTGAAAATCAATATAAAATCTCAAATTTAGACTTTAGTAATGTGTTGATGTTCAATTATCTATATTATTATTATTGTTGATGTTCATTGTTGTATATGCTACTATTGTTAATATGTTATTAAGCATTGAATTGAGTGATGAATCACTGGTCAAACGCTCAAAATGTCTTTTCCACTAATCTAATATGCCTTACTTTGGTCTCTTTAGGTATGAATTACAAAGATAGGGTTTAGGGTTTTATGTTAGGGGTAGGTTTTTACTTGGTATATTTTCCCCTTGTCTAAATTTAAACCCTTGTCTTTTGGTCTAATCCTTCGTTGACCTATTATGGTCGGTTCCAATTCATCTCAGTTGTATCTTATGCCTTTGGGTTCATTCCGTTGCCGACCCCTTGTGGTTAGAGTTCCCTGTTTACCCATCAGACATATTTCCTTCATTACTTGGGTGAGTTTGGTTCGAGGATTCAATTATTTTATAAGGTTGATAATCTGGCCTTGTTTGGTTTACATCATTTCATTCCTTTGCATAAAACATTCTTAAGTTTTTAAGCCCTGGTCCTACGTTCTTCGTAGGTGGTCCCTCTTTTAAAACAAACTTTATGAATGTGCATATTTCAGCCACTTAAGTTCTTGTATCAATCATTGCCAAAATCCTTCAACCCATCGGGTTCATTACCGTGATGAGTGATGAGCCTTGATTTTCTCTTGTTACTTGTATCATGCATCGTAGAAGGTGTTTGGTCTCCATGTCTCATTTCCATGATGAGTGATATGCTTGTTTCCTTTCATATTGCTTATTTATGAATATCTTTCATTCTTTGGTTCCACTTCAGTGAAACACGAGGAACACAAGTTTCTCCTTTATATGGCGTCATCATAGAAAAGTTTCATTGTTTATTTTGATTACTATAATGAGTGATAAGAAGGTAATAAATGGTGGGCTCTAATCTTGCCACATGTCCACATCTAGTGCCATCGCTTGTTTCGATCGTCATCAAAAGAATTCTCATTTCCAAATCAACTACAATGATAAGCGATGGATTAAGCCTTAAGGCTATATCTTTGTATCGTTGGGTTTCTCTCTTCGCTGAAGTGAAAGTGTATCTTTGTAACACTTCAACGAGAAGCGATGGAGAATAGGAGGAATATTCCTTCCATCTGAGGTGTTTTCACTCATTGTTGAAGTATGGACTTAACTTCAAGGCATTACCGCGATGAGTGATGGGGTTCTAAAGGGATACCTGGAAACTCCATGAGTCTGTAGGGTATCATCATTGTTTTAAAAAACACTTGGGAAAGCATAAAGCGATGGTTGAAGAGGACCATACATCATTTTTTTAATCAAAGAAGATCAACGACTAGAGTTTAAATGTGAACGACAACTTTTCATTTCAGCGGTTTGCTCGCATGAGCTATCTATTAGACATTAATGGAGAAGACGCTCCAATTCAGAGCCATAAATAGGGTTTTTTATCACTTTTCTTCCATAATTCCAATCATCGAGAGCTGAGGAATTGGTTAAGTGAAGAGAAGAAGAAGGCAGAGCTCTAGGGAAAGCAAATTTTGAAGAACAAGCTGCTAATTTTCCTAGGTAAGTTGAATTTTGCACCTCTGTGAGTAATTTGTAGCATTGGGTAATTGATAAAGTGAGTAGTTAGCTAACCGCTAGGGTTTGTTATTTACGATTATTGCTCTCTGGTTAGTAAGGGAATTGCATTATTGTAGTCATTATATGTAGGGTTTGGGGGTAAAGGAGTGAAGTTTATTTGAAACTGAGTCTAAACCTTGTGAATTAAAATAATAGAATTGTAATTCATAGATATCTTGGAACCCTAGTTTTATTGAGCTATAATAATGAGTGAGCCTAGTGAATCGCCAGCCAAACCATAAACAAAACCTACCTAGAAAAGGGTTAAAAGGCCTAAACCTCAAGATGATAAGCCTAAGCCTGATACACAGATTGAAAAACCTACAAAGAAGAGAGCTATTAAAAGACCTAAGCCTCAATATGATAAGCCTATGCCTGGGTATGTGTAGGATCATCATGCAAAAAATAGGCCCTTAAGTGGCAAAAAATTCAAAAAAATCAGAGTTAGGCAACTTGACATAAAAATTTGAATAAGTTATCTATATTATTTCAAAAATATGTAAGAATAGAATTTGTAGAAAATTGAATGTAGTTTTTAAATTACTAGGTTTATTTACAAAAAAATAAAATGTATTTGGTGAAAATTTGAAATTTCAATACAGTAGTACTTAAATTTCAGGGAAAAAAATAAGAAGTAGGTGTTTGTCTGACCACCCTAACCACATTAAAATGATAATATTTTTTCATAATATTTTAGATATAAGTAGAGGACTCATGTCCCGATGTGATGCATATTTTTTTGTAATTTGTTTCCCAGTAAATAATTAATTATAAATTTTTAATGAAAACTTTTTAAAAATATAAATACTCGTATGTCTGACCACCTTAACTTGGTCAAAACTTCATGAAATTCAATTTTTTATTTTTTAATCTTATATTATTTGAAGCATAGAATGTGACACATATTTTGGATTCAAAAAATATGATACGGTTTGAAAGCTATAGATGTTTTTCAATCAACCTAAAAATCAAGACTTTAGTCGTAATTCAATAGAAAATGAATAATAATTATTTATTAAATTCAAAGTAAAGCATAATTTATATTGGCGTAAATCTGAGAATCTCCTTGAAAAACCCTTTTCGTTTCATCAATTTTGGGTAAAAAAAATTCGTCAGCCACATACCCATCATATTGCCACTTTTTGGCCCATCAAGATCCTGCAAATACCTGCCTGACACATGGCCTAAAAGCCTACAAAGAAGAGAGTTGTTAATAAAAATTACCCTCATTTCATGGAAGAGGCCCCTAAGGACCCAGTTGCAAAGGTTAAACTTAAGTCGGTTTGAAAGAGAAAGACTAGTGAGGGTGCATTGACAGCTCATTTTGAGGATTTGGTTGTTGGGGTTGGTGATGTGGTGCTACCGAAGAGTGGTTGAGATATATTGTAATGTCCCCTTCTCGAGCATGATCTTTTCAGTTGACCGTTGGCCTATTCTGGAGACCCGTAGGCTACTCAGAAGGTGAAATTAGGGTTTCGTATTTTGAGGGTTGTTATTGCTCGTGATTTGATGATTGGATGGCAGATTCTTTATGGGTTTTCAGAGAGCTTCGTAGTGATGTGTTTTTCTTGACATTCCGAGCACCTTCAGGAATTTACTATTTTTAGTAAATTCTATTTCTGGCAGTGACCCTATCTTTCTCGACATAGTTGACTTTCCTCTTCAGTCGACTCAGTTGGGTTGTTCAATTTTGGCCTTGGGATGCATTTTGGAGAGATAAGTTCTTTTCTTTAAAGAAAGGTTATATTTTAATGTTATGATACCCCCTTGGCCTAGGCGCATAACTTAATGTTGTGTTAAAAGGTGGTCTTTAAGGGGTGGCGCCTCATTGAAGGAATTTTATATTTATTAAAGTCAAAATTGAAGCCTTAAGTGGGACGCCTATATTGAAAAGATGAATACTCATTAAAAGTCAAATGAAGCCTTGAGGAAAAGTGACGCCATTCTTGGAGGGAAAAGAGTTAGGGTTTCTAGAAGCTTTCAGAGAGGTCTTCACAAATTATAAAAGGAAGTCTGGGCTCTTGTTTTGTCATCTTATGTCTAAAGTATTGTTATGCTACCGGATTGGCGCTGGGACTGCTTCGAGGAATGAATGCCTCCTAGCCTTGGCTTGACTTCATGCTTGAGAGAGAGCATCTAGTGGAGAATTTAGTTAGTTTGTGAGAGAATTTGTAGTGAGATTTTCTTGTTGCATTATTTGCTTGTAGTTCCGATTTGCTACATTTTATATCAAATTCTAGAGTTGCTGTTTCAGTGTAGCTACATGTAGTTTTTACTCATAAGTCAAAAAATACAAAAAGAATCATTCTAGGTATTGAGTATTCCCATTTGTCTATGAGGGGCGACCCTTCATGTTTATTTTCAAAAAATTTAAAGAAGTCTGTGATTTTATTTAAGAATATCGCCCTTCCTTGGGGGTCGTACCATCTGGGGTTGCCTTGAAATTCGTGCATAAAAGATTTAGGGTCTTTGGGACTATTTTCATGATTCAATATGGGGTGCCATCATCTGAGAGTCACTTTGCATCTAATTTGAGGTCATTAGGCTGAGTATAGAGTGAGTTGGGAGCATTTCAATAGGATCCAGTGTTGTTGGTTATGTATTTTTAGTTCTGGGTCAATTATATCAGTTTGCTTAATATCAGTCTTTGGGTTGGGTTTGAGCGAGAACTCATTGTGTGCATCAAGGAGACCTTATACTTCATTACAATAGTGATAGACTTTCTTATTCAATGATGTTGATAGGCATTGTCTAATTATTGTAAGCTAAACACTAGTACTGTCAGCAATCTTGCTTCTTCATTTTATATCTCATCTTAATATTTAGCATCTCCGTCATATGGTAGCTCCAATTCCATCACGGTTTGGAAAGCACATTCTTGACATCGATTTATTTCAGCATAATAGTTGGTAGGGATCCTCTGACCACATGCTCGTCTTTCTCCGACGCATTCTTGGTTAGAGTTCTTTGTATCAGCATTGCATTAAGACCCTTTGACCATATGCTCGTCGTCCTCCGATGCATTCTTGGTTAAAGTTCCTTTATCAAGTTTTGCTTTGAGATCCTCTGAACATATGTTCACACCTTGCCCAACTCGGGAACCTGGTGTACATTCTTGGGTAGAGTTGAATTCTGCATCGTTTGGTTCAAGTGCTAACCCTAACGATTATGTATTGCTTAACTTGTTGTAATCGAAAAAGTGAAAAAATTGGTTCAGTATATCTCAGTGGTATCAGAGCCATGCATCCTGCCATCCTGTGAAACAAACCTTCTATCAGTAACAGAGAACATAGATACTTAGCAAGGGAATACAAGAAGGCTACTAGTCAGTTTCAGTGGCATCAAGCTCCGGAAGGTCAGACAGCTTCAGAGGTATTAAGAGAAAATTGGGAATCTTCTTTGGGAGAAGAAATGGAGGATAATGAGAGGACATCGGGTGGTAACGGAGATGATAGAGGGAAGGGAAGAGAAAGATCGTTAAGTTCGGGAAAGAGATTCGAGAGGAAGATGGATGCCTTACTGGATATGGTATCTCTCTGTTGAATCCCTCTTATGTTATTTTGTCCTTGATGTTATCCTATGGTTATCTGGAATCTTGATGGTTTGATGGTTATCCTCTCAGTTGTTTCATATTTTGGTTGGCACATTCACATCACTGGTTTTACTATATTATATTTAGTGGCTCTGATATCTTGGATTCATGTGCAGATTACAAGTGCTTGTTGAGTTCTATACAGGTTGTTATAGTATGGTTTCATCAGATTCTTGCATCCTGAAATTGTTAATGGTTCACATGGTGCAACTTGGTTCTCGGAATAATAAGGTAATCATTATTGTGTTAATGGAATTCTGAACCTTTCATGAAATTAGCCTTTATTTTTCTTCACAAGGCCTTGTACTTAAATGTGATGCAAAATTATACTTCACAATAATTTATTATTGTGCTACATTGCAAAATTTATGGCATTGGATTTAAATATGATGGAAAATAATTATTGGTTAAAAGGATTTAAACTTATCTCCTATGTGCATATTGACTTAGGCTTAAACGCCGACAACATGGCATATCTTTCAATTTCGTTAAGACCGCGCTTATAAAGTCTTACCGCAGTACCGCACACTGCTAAGAGAGCAACTGCGATAACGTGGTGTAAACCGCCAGCGGCTAACAAGACTGTTACCGCTATACCGTGGGCAGTTAGGAAGGAAGCCGCGATAACGTGGTGGTAACCGCCAGTGACAAGCCAAACAGTTACCGCTATACCGCGGGCTGTCAAAACGTTAACCGCGGTAGCGCGGTGGAAGATGCTAGCAGTTAGTTAACTGCTACAGCTATACCGCAGGTAGCTAAAAGGTTAACTGCGGTAACACGGTGGAAGATGCTAGCGGTTAGTTAACCGCTACCGCCATATTGCAGGTAGCCAGAGAGGGAACTGCGGTAACGCGGTGGAAACAGTCAGCAGTTTGATTGACTGCTACCGTTGTACCATAGGTTTGTAAAATGGAAGCCGCAATTGTGTGGTAAGGCATAAAATGTCACATAATAAGCAGTTTCGAATGTTTAATGTTAGTCCTCTCGGACTTCAAAAGCTATCATCTTTTTGCAAAGGATTTCATGTGAAAATTAGGGCAAATCGTTATGCTTCACTGTTCGAAAGTTTTTGAAACCCTAATTTTTTCGCCCCGATGGAATCTCTCTCTCGACCGTTTTATAGTGCATGTTGCTAGTTGATTATTCTTGGACAACGAATGGAATTTGTAAGAAGACCATCAAAATGGTCGTTCTGTGTGGCCATTTCGTACAGTTGGATGAAGGCACATTTTTGGAAGATGCTTTGGCTGTTTCACTTGCATGCAGATCTGGGAATGTATTTCTTGACAGCATCTTCATCACTATTGTCAGGTACCTATCTCCAGACTGGTTTACAGATCGGCTCTTTACAATCAAGGTTATTTCGAGCAAAGTTTTCTTTTTTCTCTTATAAAAAATGTTTATTCCTTGAAGAGAAAAGTTTGAAATGTTTATTTTTATTAGCATGACTGCAATTCTTTTAAAGATCATCATGACATTTTTAAAAGGGTCTGTAATTTCTGGTTGTGGGTCAGCTCAAATGCTTTGAACCTTTTCAGTTTTCTCTTGGATTTGTTGGTAACAGCTAACATATGCATCATTACTTTCTCTCTGTTACAACCAGGGCAAAATGGTTATTATTCTATTCTTTAAAGGATGTATTCTTATAGTTTTGTGTAAGCTCTGCATGTGCAGGATTCTGGTGAAGACATGCTCAGTCACTCTTCCATTCTTGGTCATTTCTGTCCTATCTTCAACAGAAAGAAAGAATCTCTCCCATGTGAACATTGTTACATCAGATCTGTCCTGACAGCTATTATGAAACCTCAAATACAACCTTGCAATATATCCTTCTGGTATGTAAATTTTTTGAGTAACAGTTGTAATACTTCCGAAGAGTAATGTCCTTTAATGAAAAAGGAAAAACCAGTGGTTTAGGGTTCAATGATATCATAATACCAACAAATAAAAATAGGGGTATTTCTATAAAAGGCTCTAGAAGTCTATTTGTTTTTTGATGCTGAAAAATTGGAAAACACAGTGTGTATTCAGATTGGTAGTTGACTGTATGAAAAAAAATATATTGAAAATCAAAAAGAGTGAAAAAGAAAGAAAGTATGTATGATTGAAAAATAGTTTGATGAGACTGTATTGTAACAGAGAAAGGATTTTCCTCAAGATGCATCGAGATTAGATAATGCATGGAATTCTGAAGAGTCAAGTCTGACTTTTGAAAATTCTATGTTTTGTCTGTCAAGAGGCACTTGACTAAAATCAAGTGGAACAAAGAGATCCTCTGTACTATTGTATGTTCTATGAAAATCAGAAAAGGGGTTGGTGCTCCTTGAGATTGGTGTCTCTAAACAGAGGGGTTGGTGCTCAGAAATCAGCCTTTGAGGCTTTGTCAAAATAAATTATAGAAATGAAAGGCTGAAAAAGGCAGCAAATTTAGGAGTGGTTTTTCTATCCCAGGAGGGTTTTCCACTCGGCATATCTTGTGTCTCTGTGTCTCTTTTGCTTCAGTACTTTACTGCATTAAAATGCAATGTTACATTACTTATTTTCAACTTGTATGATTTCATTCAATTACATGAATGACACTATCATTAAAATGAGAACATATGTATGTCTCTTTTCAGCTTCAGTTTAAATTTGTGTAAGAAGGTACAAACACTGATTCACCCCCCCCTTCTCAGTGTAATTTCACTCCAACAATTGGTATCAAAGCATAGTGTCCTTTGATAGGGCTTCCCATCCTAGGATTGATTATGGACTTGGAGTCTATTCAAAATGTCTCAAGCTCATGAAGGAACTTCCATGACTAGAGCTCCATTATTTGATGGAACTGATTATGTATTCTGGAAAATCAGAATGGAGACTTACTTAACCTCTATAGACCTTGATGTCTGGAGCATAGTATTGGCTTGGTACACTGTACCAGCTACTCTGCCAACTAATTCTGATGAAAAGAAGAGATATGAAAACAATGCAAGAGCAAAGCATGCTCTTCTATGTGCCCTGACTAAAGATGTCTTCATCAAATTCTTGCACTATAGTTCTGCTAGTGAAATTTGGACTAAACTTGAGACTATCTATCAAGGAAATGAAAAAGTAAAACAGTCCAAAGTCCTCACTTTAAAACATCAGTTTGAAGAATTGAAAATGAAGGACGATGACAAAGTTGTTGACTATTTTCTAAGAGTTGATGAAATAGTAATAGTTATGAAGGGTTTGGGAGAAGAAGTCAAGGAGTTTGACGTTGTGACCAAGGTCATCCGAACCTTGCCAACTAAATTCGAAGCTAAAGTAGCTACTCTAGAAGAGAAAAAGCATTTTTCTCAACTTACCCTTGATAGTTTACAAGGCACTTTGACTACCTATGAAATGAGGATTAGTAAAAACAACACCTCTACAAAAGAAGCAACATTTAATGCTGAGAGGAAAGAAAGAGATGAGCTTTCTGAATCAGAATTTTCTGATTCTAAAGAATCCCATTTTGTAAGAAAACTCAAAAAGGGTTCTAGAAAGTATAAGGGAAAGCTTCCCTTCAAATGCTTTAACTGTGGCAAGATAGGTCACTTTGCTGCAAAGTGTCCCTATGGTGACACAAACAGTGAGAATGAGAAATCTGAGAAGTTTGACAAGAAAAAATCCTACAGACCCAAACAAAAATTTAACTTCAAAAAGAAGAAAAGTTTGTTCAGCAAAAACGAAACAGATTCCGAATCTAATGACTCTCTAGATGAAGAAGATGAAAATCACTTCATGGCTGAAATCGTTCAGCAAGATGAAACAAACATAAATGATGCTGAAGAAGGTGAAGTGGACTATGAAGGAGAACTGAGATGTGCTCTAAAAGAGCTGAGAAAACTTAAGAAACAATTGCATGCTCAAGAATAGAATGTTGTTCAAGACAACTCAAAAGAGCAGCTCATTAATCTTGAGATAATTTCTCTAAAAACTCAACTTGAAGAATCCAAGAGAGTTGAAGATTTCCTTCGAGTTGACATAAGTTCCAAAGATCAAGAAATTCATAAACTTGAACATGAGATTGTAGATCTCAGGAAGAATATCGAAAAGTATGAAAGAACTCTTAAACTGAATGACATGCTTAGTAAATAGAAATTAAACAAAGAAAAAACTAGTATTGGCTTTGTTAAAGGTGAATGCTCAAATGATAGTGAGAAAAACAATACTGTTGATGGAAGCAAAAAACCTGAACACAAACATTCTGAGTTTTTCAAGGATCACATTCATCCTTTAAGGAGAAATATAATGATTTACAACTCCTACCCTCTCTTCTATGGGTATTGCTACTTATGCAATAAGTTTGGTCACAAAGTAAATTCTTGCAGATTTGTGAATGCTAGAACTCCTAGATTTGGCTTTAGGCAGAATCATGGTTTTGCAAGACAGATTAGATGTTTTACTTGCAAATCTTTGGGTCATTCAACAAAGCAATGCAATGCTGATCAGCAGAATAAACAGCTGAAAACCATCAAAGTTTGGAAACCCAAAGCAGTAAACAACATTGAACAGACTATGCTTGTTCAAACTGCTTTCCACTCTAAGAAGAAGGACCTACGGGTCCTAGACAGTGGCTGTTCAAACCACATGACTGGTAATAAAGAAAAATTTACAAATCTAGAAGACTATGTTGGCGGATATGTAAAGTTCGGAGACAACTCTGGAATTCAGATCAGAGGAAAAGGTTCTCTGTTGCTAAATGAAGACACTCCAAATCTCAAATGTTTATTATGTAGAAGGGTTAAAACACAACCTTCTGAGTGTCAGTCAAATATGTGACAGTGGCTATCAATTCCTCTTCACTTCACAAGGATGTGAAATCAAAAACCAGTCAGGTAAAGCTATTGCTGCTGGAAGGAGGACTAAAGGAAATGTCTACAACTTACTAGACACCTCTGGACATGAGAACAATCATGGTATATGCTTAATGAGTCAGATTGAAGAAAGCTAGCTGTGGCACAAGAGACTAGGCCACATTAATTTTGACAATATGGTCAGAATTAGCAAAATTCAAAATGTAAGAGGTCTGTCCCCTCTTAGAAAACCTGACAAAGTTGTTTGTAAAGAGTGTCTAAAAGGAAAGCAAACCAAGGTAAGCTTCAAGTCCAAGGAACATTTTTCTACAAAGCTTCTGCAAATTGTTCATACTGATTTATGTGGTCCTATAAGGACTAGATCCATAAATGGTGAGAAATACTTCATGTTGTTTGTTGATGATTACTCTCGTATGGTATGGGTTACTTTTCTCAAGAGTAAATCAGAAGCTTTTGAATGTTTTAAAGTTCTTAGAAAACTGGTAGAAAGAGAAACAGACTTAAAACTGAAATGTTTAAGATCTGACAAAGGTGGTGAATTCACCTCACAAGAATTTATAGACTACTGTGACAAACATGGCATAAAAAGATAGTATGCTGCTGCTAGAACACCCCAACAAAATGGGGTAGTTGAACGAAAGAATAGGACTGTAAAAGAAATGGCCAATATGTACTGGAAAGAAGTTGTTCATACAGCTATCTACATTTTGAATAGAGTACAGATCAGAGTGAAATCAAATTTCACTCCATATGAACTGTGGTATGGAAAATCTGCCCAAATTAAGTATTTTAGAATATTTGGCTGCAAGTGCTTTATCAAAAGAGATGATGAAAACTTAGGCAGTTTCCAATCTAAAATAGATGAAGGTATCTTCTTAGGATACTCTACACACAGTAGAGCCTATAAATGCTTTAACAATAGGCTGAACAAAATTGTTGAATCTGTCAATGTTAAATTTGATGAAAATCCTCTGTTAGATGCTGAACCTATGCAGGATGATGAAGAGGATGAATTTGAGCTTGATATAATCACTGAGAGCTTTGAAACTGCAAAGCTTGAACCAAACCAGCAAGCCCTAAACTTGTTGAAGCACAATCTGAAGATGCCAAAATTAGCACAGAAAAATGTGAACCCAAAGTTGCTTCAAAATCTCTTGCTAGAAATCATCCAAAGGATCTGATTATAGGAGATAGATGTGTAGGAGTTCAAACAAGAAAAAAATCTATCAACTATGATGAAAAAGCTCACATAGCTGAGCTTACTGTATTTTGCTTAATTACCTAGTTTGAGCCCAAAAATTTTAATGATGCTCTAATAGATGAATGCTGGCTGAATGCAATGCAGGAAGAAATCAACCAAATTGAGAAAAATCAGACTTGGGATCTAGTCCCAAGACCAGATAAAAAAAATGTCATAGGTGGCAAGTGGATCTTTAGAAACAAACATGATGAAAATGGTCAGGTTGTTCGCAATAAGGCAAGATATGTCTGCAAAGGATATGCTCAGCAAGAAGGTATATATTTCGGTGAAACTTTTGCTCCTGTTGCTAGGCTTGAATCCATTAGAATTTTCTTAGCATATTATGTTTTCAAAAATTTCACTATATATCAAATGGATGTAAAGACTACCTTTTTAAATGGATACTTAGAAGAAGAAGTTTACATAGAGTAGCCTGAAGGGTTTATATGTAAAGACAAACCAAATCATGTCTACATGCTGAAAAAGGCTCTATATGGCCTAAAACAAGCTCCTAGAGCTTGGTACTCTAGATTGGATAGTCATTTACTGTCAAAAGGGTTCACTAGAGGAGGAGTTGACAGCAATCTGTATGTTAACATTGAAGGATCTAACATTCTTGTTGTTGAAATTTATGTTGATGACACCATTTTTGGTTGAAACAATGTTGCCTTGAGCAAAAAATTCTCACAAATCATGGAATCTGAATTCGAAATGTCCATGTTAGGAGAACTATCATTTTTCTTAGATCTCCAGATTTCACAACTTGACTCTGGCATCTTTCTATCTCAAACAAGGTATGCAAAAGAAATGTCAAAAAGGTTTAAAATGGATGAAAGTCACCCTATAAGCACCCCAATGGCTACTGGCTGTAAACTTAGCAAAGTTGATGACTCCCCTACTGTAAACTCAACTAATTATAGGTCAATGATAGGCATCCTATTGTATTTAATAGCCTCAAGACCTGACATAATGCAAGTTGTTTGCATGCTTTCTTGTTTTCAATCTGCTCCTAAAGAATCTCACATCAATGTTGTGAGAAGAATCCTTAAGTATGTACAAGGAACAATTGATTATGGACTCTGGTATCCCAGAAGCAATGATTTCTCTTTAATAGCTTATACTAATTCTGACTGGGCAGGATGTCTAGATGACAGGAAAAGCACTAGTGGTGTTGCTTTCTTTCTTGGTGATTGTTTAGTGGCTTGGCACAGCAAAAAACAAGAATTTGTCTCTCTATCCACTGCTGAAGCGGAATATATAGCTGCCACTTCTTGCTACACTCAGGTAATTTGGATGTCACAGACATTATCAAATATGGGTATTGAAATTCCAAAACCAATTACTATTCTGTGTGACAATACTAGTGTAATAAATATCTCCAAAAATCCAGTTATGCACTCTCGAACTAAACATATAGCTATCAAGTTTCATTTTCTTCGTGAAAAGATGTTGGCTAATGAGGTATCTGTGCAATATGTTCCTACACAAGTTCAGGTTGCTGACATTTTTACAAAACCATTGGCCAAAGATGTCTTTGAGAGACTTCGTTCTCGATTGGGAGTGGTCTCTCAATCTTTGTTATCTTAATCAGTCCATCTTGGTGATAGGGGGAGTTGGTTAACTCTTCTTGCAGCTTATACTTTGCTGCTCAAAGGTTCTTTATGAAGTTTGATGGCATGTCACAGTTGATTCTGGATTATCTTTGGCTGGTCTCCCTTTATCATTGTGTCAAAAAGGGGGAGAATTTTGAGCATCCGATTACAGTTCTTTATCCTTATTTTGGTGGCTCAATTTTTCCATCAAGGACAAAGGGGGAGTTTGTTGAATCCCTCTTATGCTATTTTGTCCTTGATGTCATCCTATGGTTATCTGACATCTTGATGGTTTGATGGTTATCCTCTCAGTTGTTTCATATTTTGGTTGGCACATTCACATCACTGGTTTTACTATATTATATTTAGTGGCTCTGATATCTTGGATTCATGTGCAGATTACAAGTGCTTGTTGAGTTCTATACAGCTTGTTACAATATGGTTTCATCAGATTCTTGCATCCTGAAATTGTTAATGGTTCACATGGTGCAACTTGGTTCTCGGAATAATAAGGTAATCATTATTGTGTTTATGGAATTCTGAACCTTTCATGAAATTAGCCTTTATTTTTCTTCACAAGGCCTTGGACTTAAATGTGATGCAAAATTATACTTCACAATAATTTATTATTGTGCTACATTGCAAAATTTATGGCATTGGATTTAAATATGATGGAAAATCATTATTGGTTAAAAGGATTTAAACTTATCTCCTATGTGCATATTGACTTAGGCTTAAAAGCCGACAACATGGCATATCTTTCAATTTCGGTAAGGCCAGGCTTATAAAGTCTTACCGCGGTACCGCAGACTGCTAAGAGAGCAACTGCGGTAACACGATGTAAACCGCCAGCGACTAACAAGACTGTTACTGCTATACCACGGGCAGTCAAGAAGGAAGCCATGGTAACGCGGTGGTAAACGCCAGTGACAAGCCAGACAATTACCGCTATACCGCAGGCTATCAGAACATTAACCGCGGTAGCACGGTGGAAGATGCTAGCGGTTAGTTAACTGCTACCGCTATACCGCAGGTAGCTAGAAGGTTAACCGCGGTAACGCAGTGGAAGATACTAGCGGTTAGTTAACCACTACCGCCATACCGCAAGTAGCCAGAGAGGGAACTGCAGTAATGCGGTGGAAACAGTCAGCGGTTTGACTGACTGCTACCGTTGTACCGCAGGTTTGTAAAATGGAAGCCACGGTTGTGCGGTAAGGCATAAAATGTCACATAATAAGCAGCTTCGAATGTTTAACGTTAGTCCTCTCGGACTTCAAAAGCTATCAACTTTTTGCAAAGGATTTCATGTGAAAATTAGGGCAAATCGTTATGCTTCACTGTTCGAAAGTTTTTGAAACCCTAATTTTTTCGCCCCCATGGAATCTCTCTCTCGACCGTTTTACAATGCATGTTGCTAGTTGATTATTCTTGGACAACAAATGGAATTTGTAAGAAGACCATCAAAATGGTCATTCTATGTGGTCATTTCATACAACTAGATGAAGGCACGTTTTTGGAAGATGCTTTGGCCGTTTCACTTGCATGCAGATCTGGTAATGTATTTCTTGATAGCATCTTCATCACTATTGTCAGGTACCTATCTCCAGACTGGTTTACAGATCGGCTCTTTACAGTCAAGGTTATTTCGAGAATTTTTTTCTTTTTTCTCTTATAAAAAAATTTTATTCCTTGAAGAGAAAAGTTTGAAATGTTTGTTTTTAAAAGCATGACTGCAATTTTGAAATGTTTGTTTTTAAAAGCATGACTGCAATTCTTTTAAAGATCATCATGACATTTTTAAAAGGCTCTATAATTTCTGGTTGTGGGTCAACTCAAATGCTTTGAACCTTTTCAGTTTTCTCTTGGATTTGTTGGTAACAGCTAACATATGCATCATTACTTTCTCTTTGTTACATTTTTGTTACAACCAGGGTAAAATGGTTATTATTCTATTCTTTAAAGGATGTATTCTTACAATTTTGTGTAAGCTCTACATGTGCAGGCTTCTAGTGAAGACATGCTCAGTCACTCTTCCATTCTTGGTCATTTCTGTCCTATCTTCAACAGAAAGAAACAATCTCTCCCGTGTGAACAATGTTACATCAGATCTGTCCTAATAGCTATTATGAAACCTCAAATACAACCTTGCAATATACCCTTCTGGTATGTGAATTTTTTGAGTAACAGTTGTAATACTTCCGAAGAGTAATGTCCTTCATTGAAAAAGGAAAAACCAGTGGTTTAGGGTTCAATGATATCATAATACCAAAAAATAAAAATAGGAGTATTTCTATAAAAGGCTCTAGAAGTCTATTTGTTCTTTGATGCTGAAAATTTGGAAAACACAATGTGTATTCAGATTGGTAGTTGACTGTATGAAAAAAAAAATATTGAAAATCAAAAAGAGTGAAAAAGAAAGAAAGTATGTATGATTGAAAAATAGTTTGATGAGACTGTATTGTAACAGAGAAAGGATTTTCCTCAAGATGCATCAAGATTAGATAATGCATGGAATTTTGAAGAGTCAAGTCTGACTTTTGAAAATTCTATGTTTTGTCTGTCAAGAGGCACTTGACTAAAATCAAGTGGAACAAAGAGATCCTCTGTACTATTGTATGTTCTATGAAAATCAGAAAAGGGGTTGGTGCTCCTTGAGATTGGTGTCTCTAAACAGAGGGGTTGGTGCTCAAAAATCAGCCTTTGAGGCTTTGTCAAAATAAATTATAGAAATGAAAGCCTGAAAAAGGTAGCAGATTTAGGAGTAGTTTTTCTACCCCAGGAGGGTTTTCCACTCAACATATCTTGTGTCTCTATGTCTCTTTTACATCAGTACTTTACTGCATTAAAAGGCAATGTTACATTACTTATTTTCAATTTGTATGATTGCATTCAATTACATGAATGACACTATCATTAAAATGGGAACATATATATGTCTCTTTTCAGCTTCAGTTTAAATTTGTGTAAGAAGGTACAAAGACTGATTCAACCCCCCCCCTCTCTCAGTGTAATTTCACTCCAACACTCTCATGTTGGGGAAAGTGGGTCAGAACCCAACTCCACAAAACAATCCAGAACATAGGGGAGAACACAGTGCCACCAACCAGCATAATGGACATGCTACTCAGCCCGCTTCAAACAGCACATACATTTCTTCCAGACCATTCAAACCCACCTTCTTAGCACCAGTAAACCCTCAACCTGATCCAGAAGAGAATGCTTCATTTGTTGAATAGTTGAGACTCGGCCGTACTGAGTATGATTCTCTCCCAGATGAAATTAAGGTGGATATGTCTTACAATGATTTTTTGGATCATAAAAGGAAGAATAGAGGACAAGGAAGACATTATGAACCAAGAAGAACAATAATATAGGGGGATTTGCATCATGCCGTCAACAAGGTTACGCTTCCACATTTTGATGGGAGTGACAATAGTTCAACCAGAGCTTGGCTACAAAAGTTAGACAACTATCTAGCTCTTAGACCCATGGTGGAAGAGGAAGCGATTAAGTTCGCTACGCTACACCTAGATGGGGTGGCGCACGAGTGGTGGTACCATGGCCTAGTCACTTTGGGTCATCATTCTATCACTACCTATGATGAGTTCACCAATAGGCTCATAGAGAGATTTGAGAAAAAAGATCCTGAAGTGCATTTCAGAGATTTGGCACAGCTTAGGCAACATGGTACAGTTGATGCCTACATAGCTGAGTTTTAGAGACTTTCAGTCATGGCCACAGGAGTTAGCAAGAGGCGTTTGGTGATCCTATTTAGTGAAGGATTGATGGAGCCACTCAAGGGTTGGATTAAAGCTTTTGATCCACCCTCCCTATAGGAGGCAATGAAGAAAGCAAGAAACATGGAGTGGGCTGCTCCTAAAGCAAAGTTTCAACCCAAGCCATCATTTCACCAAAAGGATAAAGGAAAAAGACCTCATCATAAGGAGTTCCAACAGCATAAACCTCATGCTACGAGATTGGATCCAGAGACACTTAAGGAACTCAGAAGAAAGGGGTTATGTTTCCGGTGTAGAGAAAAATGGTCTCAAGATCATATTTGCCCAAAAGGAGTCAAATTTCATCAAATTGAATACTATTCAACTGAAGAAAGTGATTCTAATTCTTTAGACTAGCAGTCCGATTTTGATGACAGTGAAGTGGAAAGAGCTCCAGAAGAGTCCGAAGATGAAAAGGGAAGTGGAGGTACCTTGGCTCAACTTTCAAGATTTCAAAAGAATGAATCCTTCAAAGTTCGAGGGATGATTAAAGGGAAACGAATAGTTGCTTTGATTGACACTGGAGCAATGCATAACTTCATTGATGAAGTTGTTGTAGCAAAGAAGGGGCTGCAAACAAAAGAGTTTGAAGGCTTCAAGGTTATGGTTGCTGATGGGTTTCACATCTCATGCAATAAGAAGATCTCAAACATGACTATGCAATTGGGAAACTATGACGTCAAGGATGACTTCTATGTAGTCAACATTGGAGATATGGATGTCGTTCTAGGCATTCAATGGTTGCATTCACTTGGAGAGATCTCTCTAAATTTGCAAACCATGGAGCTAAAGTTTCAATCCGATGGGAAGAAGGTAGTGCTAAGAGGAATGTCCAATGGTGGTCCTTAGATTGTGTCATTCAAGAGAACGGCAAGGCTGATTCGTAATGATCAAGTTGAGTGGGCTGCAGAATGTATGATTCTTCCTGCTAGTCTGGTCGAAACAAAAAGAGACTATCCTCCTGATATTCAGTCTGTACTCACAAAAAGGAGCAAGGTGTTTGCTGATTTACCTCTAGGACCACCTCTTGAACAGGGTTCGAAGCATGTCATAGAGCTCAACGAAGGAGCTAAACTAGTTATTACAACTCCATATCGATACCCTAAGAAGCAGAAGGACAAGATTGAGAAAAATATTCAGGAACTCTTGGAGATGGGCTTCATTCGCCCAAGAAAGAGTCCCTTCGCTTTAGTAGTTGTTCTTGTGAAGAAGAAGGATGGTACCATCTGCATGTGTGTGGACTATCGTGCTTTGAATCAAAGCACCATCAAAAATCGATACCCCATTCCAAGGATTGATGAGCTCATTGATGAGCTACATGGAGCCAAGTTCTTTTCAAAGATCGATTTGAGATCAGGCTACTACCAAATTCGGATGAGGGGATCTGATGTTGAGAAGACAGAATTTAGATGCCACTATGGCCACTTCGAGTTTCTAGTCATGCCATTTAGGTTGACTAATGCTCTTGCTACCTTCCAGTCTTGTATGAACAGAGTCTTTCAGAAGCAGTTGAGGAAGTGTGTATTGATATTTTTTGATGACATTCTAATCTTCATCAAGACATGGGAAGAACATCTCAAGCACTTGGAGGAAGTGCTTAGCATCCTAGAATCAGAGAGTTTGTTTGCAAAAGAATCCAAATGTGAATTTGGGATGAAGGAGCTATTTTACCTTGGTCATATAATCAGTGCTGAAGGAGTTAAGGTTGATCTTGGTAAGATCAAAGCAATGGTTGATTGGCCACCTCCTAAGAATTTGACTCATTTGAAAGGATTCTTGGGTCTTTGTGGATTCTATAGAAGATTTGTGAAGGGCTACTTGTAGAATGTTGTTCCTCTTACTGACCTCACGAAAAAAGGGGCTTTTTGTTGGTCAGAAAAGGCCCAAACTACTTTTGATAAGTTTAAGAGGATCATGAGCTCTTGTCCGGTTTTAGCTATTCCAGACTTTTCCAAGCCTTTCGAGCTACAATGTGATGCATCCAGTGAAGGAGTCGGGGTTGTTTTGATGCAAGACAAACATCCCATTGTGTTTGAGAGCAGAAAATTAAGAGGTGTTGAAAGGACCTACTCCATCTATGACAAGGAAATGCTTGCCATTATGCATGCATTAGCTAAGTTCAGACAGTATTTGGTGGGGAGCAAGTTTGTGTTCAAGACTGATCATAATAGTCTCAAGCACTTCATGCATCAGAAAGATTTGAACGAGAGGCAACAAAAGTGGGTGAGTAAGCTTCAAGCTTACGATTTTGACATTGAATATGTCAAAGGTAAAAACAATATTGTGGCTGATGCTCTATCTAGGAGACCTCATTTGAACTCATTATGTGAGCTTACTGCTGATTGGAAGGACATGTTGCTTGCTGATTATGCCAAAAATCAGTTTGCAACCAGCATCATTGAGGGAACTTTTCATGACGAACAGTACAAAGTGGTTGAAGGGCTGATACACTACATGGGTAGAATCTTTTTGGTGGCCGATTCTAAGCTCAAAAAGAAGATTTTGTTGACATTTCATGACATTCCACTTGCTGGTCATCAAGGGTTCTTCAAGACATATATGCAGATTCAAGAAAGATTTTCTTGGAAAGGGCTGAAAGGGGAAGTTCAGCGCTACATTCAGGAGTGTCCCATTTGTCAAATGAACAAGAATGAGCATACCCTACCTGCTGGTCTGCTGCAACCTCTCCCTATTCCTAATCAAAAATGGGAAAGCATATCGATGGAATTCATCACGGGGTTGCCCAAGGTCCAAGGAAAAGACTATATCTATGTTGTAGTGGACAGACTAACAAAATTTGCTCACTTCTTCACCATTACCAGCTCTTTTTCAGTAGCCCAAGTTGCAGATCTATTTTTTCACGAGGTGTTTAGGTTACATGGGTTTCCCAAAAACATTGTGAGTGATAGGGACAACAAGTTCCTAAGCACTTTTTGGCAAGAGGTCTTTAGAATGAGTGGTACAGTGCTTACTCCAAGCACTAGTTATCACCCCCAAACCGATGGACAAACTGAGATAGTGAACAAGTGGTTGGAAGGCTATTTGAGAAACTATGTTTCGGAGAAGCAAAGAGCATGGGTGAAATGGCTTCCCATAGGAGAGTATTGTTATAATTCTACTTTCCACATGTCAATAAGGATGTCACCTTTCTTGGCTCTTTATGGTTATGAAGCTCCTAGCTTTGTTGATTTGGTGTTTGGTGATAGCAAAGCCCCTCAAGCCAAGCATTTGTTGCAACAGAGTCAACATATCTTGAAATCCTTGAAGAAAAATCTTCAGATTGCACAGAATCAGCAAAAGATGTACGCTGATCAGCGGTGTGTTGAGTGCTCTTTTAAGGTTGGAGATATGGTTTATCTTCGACTACAACCTTACAGACAGTCTACACTCAAGAAGAGTGGAGCTGAGAAGATCAAACCTCATTTCTATGGGCCGTTTAAGGTTATCAGAAAGGTGGGAGAAGTAGCTTATGAGCTGGAGATACCCTCGAGTAGCAGAGTACACAATGTCTTCCACATGTCTCGCCTCAAGAAGGCACTTGGACACAATGTTGTTCTTTCATCACAGTTGCCACCTTTGGATGAAGAAGGACAGTTAGTTTTGATTCCAGAAGAGATTCTTGATTCCAGAGAGCGTTCTTTGAGAAAAAGGACAATCAGATAATACTTAGTGAAGTGGAAGAACTTGCCTATGCAAGATGCGACTTGGGAGAATGATGAGATTCAACAACATCCAGGTTTGCAATTGCTTGAGGACAAGCAATCTTGGGGAGGGCGGACAGTAATGTCCCCTTCTCGAGCATGATCTTTTCAATTGACCGTTGGCCTATTCTAGAGACCCGTAGGCTACTCGGAAGGTGAAATTAGGGTTTCATATTTTGGGGGTTGCTATTGCTCGTGATTTGATGATTGGATGGTGGATTCTTTCTGGGTTTTCAGAGAGCTTCACAGTGATGTGTTTTTCTTGACATTTCGAGCACCTTCAGGAATTTACTATTTTTAGTAAATTCTATTTCTGGCAATGACCCTATCTTTCTCAGCACAGTTGACTTTCCTCTTCAGTCAACTCAGTTGGGTTGTTCAATTTTGGCCTTGGGATGCATTTTGGAGAGATAAGTTCTTTTCTTTAAAACAAGGTTATATTTTAATGTTATGATACCCCCTTGGCCTAGGCGCATAACTTAATGTTGTGTTAAAAGGTGGTCTTTAAGGGGTGGCGCCTCATTGAAGGAATTTTATATTTATTAAAGTCAAAATTGAAGCCTTAAGTGGGATGCCTATATTGAAAAGATGAATACTCATTAAAAGTCAAATGAAGCCTTGAGGAAAAGTGACGCCATTCTTGGAGGGAAAAGAGCTAGGGTTTCTAGAAGCTTTCGAAGAGGTCTTCACAAATTATAAAAGGAAGTTTGGGCTCTTCTTTTGTCATCTTATGTCTAAAGTATTGTTATGCTGCCAAATTGGCGCTGGGACTGCTTCGAGGAATGAATGCCTCCTAGCCTTGGCTCGACTTCATGCTTGAGAGAGAGCATCTAGTGGAGAATTTAGTTAGTTTGTGAGAGAATTTGTAGTGAGATTTGCTTGTAGTTTTGATTTGTTGCATTTTATATCAGATTCTGGAGTTGTTGTTTCAATGTAGCTGCATGTAGTTTTTACTCATAAGTCAAAAAATACAAAAAGAATCGTTCTAGGTATTGAGTATTCCCATTTGTCTATGAGGGGCGACCCTTCATGTTTATTTTCAAAAAATTTAAAGAAGTCTGTGATTTTATTTAAGAAAATCGCCCTTCCTTAGGGGCCGTACCATCTGGGGCTACCTTGAAATTCGTGCATAAAAGATTTAGGGTCTTTGGGTCTATTTTCATGATTCAATATGGGGCGCCATCAGTTGAGAGTCACTTTGCATCTAATTTGAGGTCATTAGGCTGAGTATAGAGTGAGTTGGGAGCATTTCAATAGGATCCTGTGTTGCTGGTTATGTATTTTCAGTTCTGGGTCAGTTATATCAGTTTGCTTAATATCAGTCTTTGGGTTGGGTTTGAGCGAGAACTCATTGTGTGCATCAAGGAGACCTTATACTTCATTACAGCACTGATAGAATTTCTTATTCAATGATGTTGATAGGCATTCTCTAATTATTGTAAGCTGAACAGTAGTACTGTCAGCAATCTTGCTTCTTCATTTTATATCTCATCTTAATATTTAGCATCTCCATCATATGGTAGCTCCAATTCCATCACAGTTTGGAAAGCACATTCTTGATGTTGAGTTATTTCAGCATAATAGTTGGTAGGGATCCTCTGACCACATGCTCGTCGTTCTCCAACGCATTCTTGGTTAGAGTTCTTTGTATCAGCATTGCATTAAGACCCTTTGACCATATGCTCATCGTCCTCCGACGCATTCTTGGTTAAAGTTCCTTTATCAAGTTTTGCTTTGAGATCCTCTGACCATATGTTCACACCTTGCCCAACTCGGGATCCTGGTGTACATTCTTGGGTAGAGTTGAATTCCGCATCGTTTTGTTCAAGTGCTAACCCTAACGATTGTGTATTGCTCAACTTGTTGTAATCGAAAAAGTGAAAAAATTGGTTCGGTATATTTCATATATTTATATATGCTTTCAAGAGGAGGTTTTCCAGTCGTCCCGCCTATCACTTATGGCCTTGTGACATTGGCAAATTGGTGTGCCCCAATGTGTTTGTGGAGGTAGACCTGATGCTTGAATTGGCTAGGTGTTATGATCCAATTGACAAGACAATCAAAAGGTTTCTAGATTTTCTTCCTATGTTGGAAATTTTAGGGAGTCAAATAATGGAAGTTTTAAACTTGAATCCATATGCTTCTATATCCATTAATTTCTATAAACTATATAATGAATATGAGAAAAAAAGGTTTGCATATAGAAATAATGTGTTGCCAAGGCACATGAGATGTGATTTAAAGAAGAATGGTGTACCTTTTAGTCCTCTGGAGTTAGAACCATTTGATTGTGAGGATTATGAGGACTATTTCAAAATTACAGACTATGCATTCTATCAGGTCTTGCACAAGAATTTTGACATAAAAAAGGAAGTTACTTTGATGGTTTTAGCAATTGATATTCAAAATAAGTATCAAAATAGGGTTTGGGATTATGCTTCCTATATTGTTGAACACTTGCATGAGGATTTGATTAAGTTTAAATATGCAACCCCTCCATTGTCATGCATAAACTATTCTTTATTGATGCATATACTGCTATGGAAAGGCAGAATGGTGAACATTAGAAAATTCATGAAATTGAGAGAAACGAATAGCATGGATAATGAGTTTCCTGTGCAAATGCAGACCCATTTGTCGAATGTGCACTATTCTCAATCTGATTATATACTATGTTTTAAAATATTTTCAAGTTTTTGCTACTGAAGTAGTTGGGCCTAAATCCCATTTACAAAATCTCAAAAGGTGTGAAAGAAATGTTGAGGCCTCTAGAGTATGAGGAGGGCACTCCACAAAAGTTCAATTGGGGGGATTGGTACCTCCAATCTGATTATACTGCAGTTAGAATTTATGGATCCCTAGTGCCATCCCACAAGTTCTCAATATATTTGTCAGATCAACAAGCCTTCATGGAGATAATGTGGCAGCTTAATGCCATGGATAAGGAACATTTTAGAAATAGAAAATCAAGGAAGGAATTCATGGTAAATCCTTACTATGGTTTTTCCTATTTCACCCTTGCGAGGTTTGTCTCTCTACTAAACAATGTTAGAATGAAAGAAGATATTAAAAGGTTTTGTGACCCTAAAGGGGTTATTACTATTGAGAGAAGAGCCATAGGATTATCAGGGATACATCATCAATTCCTCTATCAAGAGGATGTGATCAAAAACCTATCTTTCAATGAGGAAGTTGCAAAAAAGAAAAAGTACATGGAAGAAAATTTGTGCAATTGAGGAGAAGATGTTAAAAGAAAATCCTTTCTACGTTAGTCGTTACTATGAGGTATAGGACAAATTTATGCAAGAAAAATTGATGCTTGGAGATTTTAAAGAAAAAAGTTTCTTTGAAAAGGTTAAGCTAGCTGAAATAAGGGCCACAGTGGACAGATAAAATCATGAAGCCAATTGGTGAAGATTTGCCACTAAAGTTTTCCTTGGTTAGAGGCATAGTGTGTTTCTCAGGCCTCTAAGCCTTCTTTACTTGATGTGTACAGGTTGAATTTGGGAATTCTCTGAAAAGGGGTTTTCTTTTGCCCCCTTCAAAGGGTTCTCCCCATGATGAGAGTTTCTCTATTTTTGTGTCTCCTCCTGTGGTGTCCCCTTCCAGGGTTTGGATCCATCTTCGGATGAGCCTTCTTATGATTTTGAGCAGTGCATGTGAGAAAGTAGTTCATATTTTTTATTTTGTTTCTGATATGTGTTTGGAATACACCGTTGTTGATCTGCAACATGCTCTTATTAGCAGATTTGTTAGGAGAAGGTCCAATATTGAAATTATTTGCAGCTAGGCTTCAGACTGTTGGTTTGTTCCTTGTTTAGAGAGTGCGAAGGTTATTCCAAATGGTTTCCTCTTGTTTTGTTTCAATACTAGAAAAGATTGTTCTCAAGTTTTTCTGAGTGGTCCCTAGTTTCTTGGTAAGACTTTCCTCTTCCTTCAATGTTGGGTGGTTGGGTTTAATTCCTTTAAGTTAAATTTTTCCCCCATTTGGGTTTGTCTCGCTAAGTTCCCTTTGGAATTCTGGGATGAAGATATTTTTCAAGGTATTTCTAATTCTTTTGTTCAATTGATTACCATTGATAATGCTACAAGAAATAGAACTTGTTTCTTGTATGCTAGATTTAGGGTTTGTGTGGAGATTGGTCAGAAGTTGCCTAATGCTATCAACTTGAGCTCTAGGCTTGGGGATTGGAATCAGACTCTTCATTATGATTTTTCAAAGTAGTTTCTGTATGTGTGAAATATCGGATCAATTTAAATAAAAATCAAACACATATTAATAAGACATTATATCAAGAAAAGCTGAAAAATGAAACAGAATAAGCAAACCATTATCGCAGCTTCCCGAAACTATCTTATCTTCCTCTAACTTCAACATTTTGTTGGTTTCCAGATAGCTCTTAGATCAGCAGATCAAGCTCAACAAAATGACAGCTAAAGAATGAGATTTAAAATGCAAACTATGCTAATGCAAAGCTATGCTAAGATGAGAAGATTGCTGTGATATTGAAACTGATATGAATGCATAAGTTGATTGCCTGTATGAACATAGATATGCGTAGGTGTGTAAAAGTGAGTGCGTGCGTGTAAATGTGGATCATCCTCCAAGGCTTGGATTTGCATCGGAATTTATAGAGTTTTCGAATGGATTCGATTGGCTGATTTGATTGACGGTTCGGATTAAGCTTGTTCGAACGGACGACGGGAGATCTTCGAAAGTGGAAGAGAAGGATGGAAGGTTTCCCTTTTCTTTCAATTTTCATCATTGAGATCCGAAGGGAAACTTCCATTTCGAAGAATGAGTCAAGAATTTGGAAGGGTGAGTTAGCATGAGTTAGAAATTAAATAAATGAAATTTATTTAATTTGGAAGTGGAGATGAAAATGGAAACCCACATAATTAAATAAATCATATTTAATTATGTTTTAGAAAATGAAATTAGGGTGAGGAAATATTAAATAAAATATTTAATATTTAAATCGATTATGGGATGGAGAATATTCCATTATTCAAATATTCAAAATATTTAAACTTTAGAATAGAATGATAATCAAATATAAATAAATTATGAAAAATTATTTAATTTAATCAAGCGAAAGATGAAAGGTGAGATGAAGAAGATATTCCATTATTTAAATATTCAAAATATTTAAACTTTAGAATACTATGATAATTAAATATAAATAAATTATGAAAATTTATTTAATTTAATCAAGCGAAAGGTGGAAATGTTAGTAATTAAATAAAATTACTTATTTAATTTAAGGTAGAAGAATTTAGAAGATGAACGATATAAATAAATAATTAAATTTATTTATATGTAGATGACTTTAGGGGAATTAATTAAATAAATCATATTTAATTAATTAACAAACTTAATCATGACCATTTTTAGACGTATACATTTTGCCCCTCTTTGAAGTGATGTGTAAAACACATTGCTTCAAAGAAAAGAAAAAAAAAATTAAAAAATAAGAGTTTTGCCCCTGATATGCTTTTGATATTTTTGCTGATGATGCCCCCTCGAGAGGTAAATCACAGATGAGAGAGAGTGGTTTAGCTCGTGATAGATAAAGAAAAAGAAATGTCTCATTTTGAAAATAATGTCAATTTTACTCTTGGTTGACCTTTAAAAGGTAAAAAGGTTGAAAAAGACAAGTCATTTGCACTTTTGACTTTGGTGAAAACTATAGCTTTGAGAGTGATATCGCAACATGGAGATTCCCTATCATCACCACCAATTCGAGAGATCTCGCCAATACCAGAGGCCAACAGCATACGGACCACCGGTGAGTGGATCTAACCTCCTGCGCTTTCAAATTTTTTACTTTTGAATCGTAATTTTTTGTTTTTTCGTAGATTTGCATTTTGAAAATGACGTCTGCGTGCATCTAGGATAGTTTAGGCACTTTCAAAAAATTTAGACGTGCTTAGGATAAAAACAGATGCGCATATAAGATAGAGTTGAGATTGCTAGAAAAAACCAGTATAGCGCATCCCATGAAAACTAGCGCGCATATAGGGTAGGATAGGAATTTTTAGAAGTAAAGCACATACAGGAAAAACAAGCGCGCATAGAGAAAAAACGCACATCCAGCAAAAAAAGTGGCGCTTAGGATGAGTAAAGTGGCACAAATAGGAAAACGTGCATTGGTGGTTTGTTTGAGCACATAGGGCAAAAAGAACGGCGCATACGGGATTTAGTGCATCCCGTGAAAAGAACGACACATATAGTAAAATAGGTAGAATTGATGTTTTGATGATAGGAGTGTGAAAAAGATGATTTGTATTGCTTCCTTTGTCAATAGATAGGTAAATTGTCATGTCATCATGTTGATATGGATAGAAAATGATAGAATAATCTGATGATTGATTAATAACTTTGCTTCGTAGATGAGAAGACAAAGAGTAAATGAACTGATAACTTTGCTTCCCTTGAATGAAAAACAAAGAGTAAATGATTGATATGACTTCTGATAAATTTGCTTTCTGTGATAGAAAACAAATAGTAAGTGATGGTAGAGCAGATTTGATTTGATTGTGTGATATGGGTCGTTGATTTGATGTATTAATATGAGTCATTGATATGGGTCTGATATAGTTCACTGATATGGATCACTGATAGAAGTCACTGATAGATTACTGAAATAGGTCACTAATAGATATGAGTCTGATTGATGTTGTTTAAATAACTGATATGATTTTGATGAATTATCATTATGATGAAAATAGGAGGTTTTCAAAAACCTCCAAATTAGAGAGCGACATTCAGCAGGATGGGATAGGATCCCTGAGTTGACACCTGCTGACATAGCGTTGATTGATACCTGTGGTTTGAGATCCTTGTTGGTGATGCCGCCAATTCGGGTCAACAGAGGATTGTTGACGACACTTGCAGAGCGATGGCATTCGGAGCACAACACCTTTCACATGCTGACCGGTGAGGTGACAGTGACTCCTGAGGACGTGTACAGGATATTAGGTATCCCCGTTGTTGGTGCCCTTATGTATTATGATCACAAGGAGCTTGGGGGTACAGATGCTTCGAGGAGAGTGTACGGAGATGCAGAGATCGTTGGGTACTGGGTACCATGGGCAGACTTTCGCGAATTTCCCACCTTGCCGGCAGTTTTGGGTGCATTCATTGGAGGTCTCCTTTGTCCGGATCGTCGGGCAAAGGGATTATCAGTGGGTTGGGGCAGGATTTTGGAGCAGATGTTGCTACAGCCGCGTCAATATGCATGGGGGAGTTGTATGCTAGCACATCTTTATCACGATTTGCACTAGGTGGTGCACAGAGGTTCATCCAGTTTGTCTTGCGGGGTGACACTGCTGCAGATCTGGGCATGGGAGCGTTTTGTTGTGACGAGATTGGTATGCCCCAGAGTTAGGCCACTAGGCAGGCCTTATATATATATGTATGCGATGTTCCTTACCCAGCCCAAGCTGGGCAAGGTAGATTACTGGAGACGACTGCTGGATGACATAGACATAGTCGTATGGCAACCATATCTGGATTGCGAGCCATGGGCGACAGATGACGTAAAGATGCCGTATGTATGCATCCCTCGGTTCCTGATAGGGAGGACTCCCTTTATTCTGGAGAGGTTTCTGGCATTGCGGGTGCAAAGACAGTTCGGATTCACGCAAGGGATGCTGCAGGGGGTTGCACATTACGCCCGGAGCAGAGATGAGGCCGGATGGGGGCCATGTATTTCTTATCAGGCCGCATATACAGAGTTTATTGCATTAGTACCTAAGGTATGGGCTGACAGGCGAGACATTGTGCATGCTGGTATGTCTAATGAGTATTCTGCATATTTTCACACGCATCCCTTTCCTCGGTTCACCAGTCTTGATGCGCTAGCACCGATTTTGGTAGTACCACAGCTAGGGGCAGCGAGACAAGAGGATGTGGCTGGCGGTGAGCAGGGGGCCGTTGGAGGAGAGGAGGTGGAGAGTGGGGATGAGGGGAGTTCAGATGATGATGATGATGGAGATGATGGTGGGGAGGAGGGGCAGGTGCTAGGGAGATCGAGGCTGGATATCTTGAGGGGTGTTCAGATCATGTGGCAGCCGAGGACAGGGATAGGACGATGGACAGTGATCCAGATGGCACCCTCCTCTCAGCCGAGACAGATAGCCACACTTCAAGCCCAGGTGCAGATGCTGCAGGGACAGCAGGGGCAATTACAGAGTCAGTTGGCGCAAGCACAGGCTTTCATTGTATAGCTTCAGGCGCAACTGGCACAGGCACCTGCCCCAGGCCCACAGTTAGCCCAGGTCATAGCAAAGAGAGATGCATTCAAACGGAGGGCAGTAGAGGCTGAGGGTGTGGCTCAGAGGCTGATGGGCACCATAGAGAGTGTGTCACTGCGACATGCCATTGTAGAGGGCATGGAGATGGCACGAGAGGCTGAGTATTACAGAGTGAGATATGAGGAGTTGTGTCCTCCAGAGCGCAGAGAGCCCTACCCGTGGTCCCATAGCAGGATGAGGAGCAGATCATGGACACATACCCAAAGCAGGGGAGTGACGGGGCCTCGGCAGGATCCAGATGCAGGCACTAGTGGTAGACCACCTCCTTCCAGACCAGCACCGTCAGGGGCATCGACCAGCTAGTCTCGTTATGTATATCATTTTTTATCATATCTGATGTATTTTGCTTTGGACATTTTAGTTTCATTGGACATTTGGACAGTTGTATCATTTTTGATGAGTGATGATATGCAGCGGCGGTGATTATTTTGATGATGATTTGATGTGATTTATGGAGTTTGATATGCATTTGAATGATTTGCAGGATGATTTGATTACGATGTTTTATTATGATGATGATGATTTGATGATGTGTACTAATGATGTCATGCAGGTGGATAACTTATGATGTGTATATGGAAATGTATATTCTTTTTTTTTTTTGATTTTTCAATGCAGGTAAAAGATGAAAAATGAATGTTGTATTCATGATATGCATTATGATATTAAGTGATGTAAAATGATATGAGTAGATAGTGTATGATAAAATGATATGTGATGAAATATAATGATTGGTAATTAAAATGAATGGACAAATGAAATGATAAATGATATTATAATGAAATGAAATGATAGAATGATAAATGAAATGGTATGGAATGGAATGTTAAATGATAAATGTTGTTGAGATGAAATGACAAATGTTGATGAGATGTTAAATGATAAATGATAATGTAATGATGATGGATATGAAATGTTAAATGAAAATGAAATGGAAATGGAATGATAATGGATAATAATAATAATGATAATGATAACGAGAATAAATAAAATGAATGAAATGATATCAATGGTAATGAAACTAATCTGAAATAATAAGGAATGAGATGATGGAAATGTATATGAAATTAATAGGAGTGATAATGGTAATAGGATGATTTAAATGGTAATAATGATAATGAATGAAATGACTATAATGGTAATGTGATGATGAGATTATAATAATATAATGTAAATGATAATGAAATGATGAAATGCCAATGAAACTAATATGAAATAATAATGAATGAAATGATGAAATGATAATGGATGCAATAATGAAATGATATGAAACTAATATGAAATGATAATGGAAATAATATGAAATGATAATGGAATGATGAAATGATGATGAATGAAACTAATATGAGATGATAATTAAAATGTAATGATGATGATACAAATGTTTGCATTGTCCTCCACAAATAGTCCCAAGAAAAAAAATGACATCCATTGGCCCTTTTAAAAACTCTGATGCAAATCCAATATGCAGTTATGTACAATGACCTAAAATGAAATGCAACTAAATGAAACTGACAATTTTGTTGAGCCTTTTAATGAACCTGCTTAAATCATCATAGAGCATTTGAAAATGTTGGAAGTGTGTACAAGCATCAAAGGGGAAATTAGCACCAATGATGACCTGAGTACAACTTTCATGATTGTTGATATAGCAAGCGAACACAAGCATCTAGGTATAATTGAACCGAGATGACCTGAGCATTTCTTGCATGAACAGACAAAGACTAACCACCATTTGATGTAAGTTTGGAACTGTCATCAATGATAGACTTTGGCAAATCATGTCTCACAACATACTTGCAACAGATTAAATGATTAATCTCTAGATAGCAGACAAAGAAAAATCATCCTCTTTCCTTGTCACTCTAGTTTAGTACATCATCGAGTGTGTTCTAGAGAAATGATATCGAAAATTAAACAACCATTGTTCAAAAAAATGAAATACTGTGATTCCAAACATTATTCAGATTAGAGATCATCCAGATATGAGTCGTGGTAAGGTACGCAACTGAAAGCTACTGTGATATGGATCAATGATTGGATGATTATCCATATGGTTTGATTTGGTTGTTTTGCCCGATTAGTTTTGATGTCGTTGTCCAACTGTTTTGGTAAAACGTGAAAGTTGATTTCCCCCAATATGCCCATGTTTTCCCTTGGTATCAACACAACTTGCTAAAATAAATATGTACAATAGTCAAGCCATGGTAAGATGTTATCACTCGAGGCAAATGATGATAGCATGGTGCTGGTGTGACCCTAAGATGATGGAAAAGATGCATGAAAAAGGAAGGCTGAAAAGTTAAGTGCAGAACATGAACTAATAGATGGAGAGCTACAAATAGCATCTGTTTGCCAGATTTTCACTATTTTTTTTTATTGCATTTTTCCTATCAATACTGCCTATTTGCCAGGTTTTCACCCTATGATAGTTTTTTTTTTTAGGACTTTTTTTGATTTTTTTATATTTCTTCAGGACTTTTTCTAATTTTTTTTTGTATTTCTTTTGTAACCGCCTTAGACATAATACTTTTTCAGGTGCATGTTGTTGATAGGTTCATCAAACAAGTCCCCTTCTGGCGTTGATAACTTGTAAGCTCCTAAACCATAGACTGCGATAACCAAATAAGGACCTAGCCAATTTGGTTTGAACTTTCCTTTCTTCTCTCTGTCTTGTTGATTGCGTGGGTTTTCTTTCAGAACAAGATCACCCACCTGAAAGGTACGTGGCTTTACTTTGTGGTTATAGCTACGAGACATCATTTTTTGATATGCTTTCAAATGATCAGCTGCTCTTTGTCTCTTTTCATCTAGGAGTTCCAATTCTTGGAGTCGGGAGACTCTGTATTCATCATCTATTGTAAGGCCTTTCAATGATACTCTGAGTGAGGGAATCTCAACTTCTAAAGGTAGTATGGCCTCTGCTCCATATAAAAAAGCGAATGGTGTTGCTCCTGTTGGCGTGCAGATACTAGTTCTATAAGCCCATAAGGCGGGATTGAGTTGAACGTGCCAATCCTTCCCTAAAGCATTCACAGTCTTCTTCAAGATTTTCAATATTGTTTTATTTGAGGCCTCTGCTTGGCCATTCCCTTGTGGATAGTAAGGTGTTGAATATCTATGCTGTATGTGAAATCTCTCACAAAGTTCATCAACATCCTAATTTTTGAATGGACGTCCATTATCTGTAATAATGGAGTTGGGAATGCCATACCGACAAATAATATAGTTGAGTATGAATGCTGATATTTGTTTGCCAGTGACTTTAGTAAGACGGACTGCCTCAATCCACTTGGTAAAATACTCTGTTGCTGTGATGATGAACTTATGCCCGTTCGATGAAGAAGGATGAATCTTGCCCACTAGATCTAACCCCCATTGGGAAAATGGCCAGGTTGGTGTGAATGGTTGAAGTTCCTGTGCAGAAGCATGAATGAGATTCCCATGAATCTGACATTTTGAACATGTTTTCACAAAAGTGAATGATTCCCTCTCCATTGTAGGCCAGTAGTAACCCATTCTAATCAATTTTTTGGATAAGGTCAGTCCACTTGAATGAGTACCACAGATGCCACCATGAACTTCTTGTAAAGCTTTGTCAGATTCTTCACGTTCAAGACATCAGAGTAAAGTACCATCAAGACCATGGCGATAAAGGGTGTCAGCGATAAGAGTGTAGCGAGCGGATTGGAGGATAAAATTGCATTTTTGGTTATGGGATAAATCGGGTGGTAAGATATCATCTTTGAGATAGGCATAAATTTTTTTGTACCAAGGTGAATCGGATCCTACCAAGTGACAAATGATTTGAATTTTAGGTGTATCATAGGCAGGTGTAAATGATTGTTCCACCAGAAATTCATAACGATTCTGAGTTTCTGGGAGTTGTAACAATGATGCGATCGTAGCCATGGCGTCAACTGCTTTGTTATCAAGCCTTGGAATTTGTGTGAATTTAATATCCACAAAATATTTCTTGAAGTCATCAACCATCTTTTTATATGGTAATAGTTTCTCATCTTTGGTTTGATAGTCATTATTGATTTGATAAATGACCAGCTGTGAGTCGCCATACACCTATAATTCTATAATTCTCCATTCCAGTGCTATTCTGAGTCCGGTGATCAATGCTTCATATTCGGCTATGTTGTTGGTGCATGGAAACATCAGCCTATATGATCGGGGAATGGTGTGTCCTTGAGGGGTGACAAAAAGTATGCCTGCCCCCGATCCATGTTGAGTGAAAGAACCATCAAAATATAAGGACCATGGTTGTTTAGATTCTGTAGTAAAGACATCAGCGTCTGGAAATTCAATGTGCAGGGGATGATCTGCTGGTAATGGTGCTTCAGCTAATTGATCGGCAATAACTTGTCCTTTGATGGCCTTGCGGTCGACATAATGAATGTCAAATTCACTCAGAATCATTACCCACTTTGCTAACCTTCCTGTTAATGATGCTTTGCTTAATAAATACTTGAGTGGATCAATCTTTGAAACCAGATTGATTGTATGGATTAGCATGTAATGCTGGAACTTTTGTGAAGTAAAGACTACTGCCAGACAATCCTTCTCAATAGAAGTGTAGTTGAGCTCATGACTTGTCAATGTTCTACTGATGTAGTAGATTGCATGTTCCTTTCCTATAGAGTCTTCTTGCGCTAGCAATGCCCCCAGAGATGTCTCTATTGCGGCAATGTATAAGATTAGAGGTTTGTCTGGGTTTGGTGGTACGAGAACTGGTGGAGTCATTAAATATTGTTTGATTTTCTAAAAAGCCAATTCACATTTGTCATCCCACTTGAAAGGAACATTCTTATGCAGTAGATGTGTGAAAGGTAAACTTTTGTCGGCCAATTGTGCAATGAACCTCCGTATAGACTGTAGTCATCCCTGTAGTGATCTTAATTGACTGATGTTCTTTGGTGGAGGCATTTCCATAATTTCCTATACTTTTGTAGGATCTACTTCAATTCCTTTTTCTGAAACAATGTACCCCAAGAGTTTTCTAGATTTGACCCCAAAAACACATTTCTTGGGGTTGAGGCGAACTTTGAATTTCTCTAGTCTTACAAATATTTTGGATAATATTTCAAGATGTCCTTCTTTGGTGTATGATTTTTCCAATATCTCATCCACATAATCTTCCATGAAGACATGCATCATGTCATGAAAGATTGTAGTCATGGCTCTTTGGTAGGTAGCCCTAGCATTCTTCAGACCGAAAGGCATGACGTTCCAATAATAAGTTCCCCACGAACATGTGAAAGTTGTTTTCTCCTGGTCGTCAGGTGCAATCTTGATTTGGTTGTAGCCAAAAAAACCATCCATTAATGAGTACATGGCATGGCCAGCTGTCAAATCAACTATGGTGTCGATGTTTGGCAGTGGGAAGTCATCCTTAGGACATGCTTTATTAAGATCTTTGAAATCTGTGCATATTCTCATAGTTTTATCTGGCTTGGATACAGGAACAATGTTGGAAATCCATTATGCATAGTCGATTGGTCTTATGAAGCCCACATCAAGGAGATTTTTTAGTTCTTCCTTAACCAATAATGCAACATGAGGGTGCATCTTTCTGAGTTTTTGTTTCACGGGCTTGGCCCCTGGTTGGATAGACAAGTGATGCATGATAAGATCAGGATCAAGACCAGGCATGTCGGCGTAAGACCACACAAAATTGACTTGATTTGCTTTCAGGAATTCCATGAATTCCGGTATTTCTTTCTCTATCATTGATGCAGGTAACTGTAAAATTCTTGGTTTGTCAGAAGTCTTGAGATCGACAGCATTTGTAGGCTCGATCAGAATAGGCGACCGCTCATGATAGTGCTCCGGGAGAGTGTCAAGATTCCCATCGTCTGGTGCCTCAAGGAGGTTTTCACCATCTGATACGCTCTTTATTTTATCTTTTGTTTGCTCTAATACTGCCAGATTCTGGTTTTCACCATTAGATCTTTCTTTTTCGTTTTTGTTTTTGCAGCTGGGAGACTTGACACTCTCCTGATCAAAAACTCTATTTCAAAAATCGCTAGTGGAACAATCATTTGTATCTTCTGCGGAAAGGAGATTTACGATAGCTTCATCATTTGGAAACATAGGTATATCAATAGGTTCGGTTGAATCCCAATCAATGAGATCAGGATGAACTAAAGGTAGAGGATCATCAAGTTGTTTGAAGTCGGCTATGGTTATGGTCATAACGGAGTGGTCTGTAGGATCCGAGGTATGAGGTGGGTCAATGATGATACTGTCCTCATGATAGTCTTGTTCATTTAGATTTGACTCAGTATCACTAGAATCATAGTTGACTTGTGGTTGGGACCCTGAACCTTGTCCTTCAATTTGAGTTGGGGCGTACTGGTGTATTACATCAACCTCTTTGTCCCTCCAAAACTCATCATTGTAAATGGTGTCCCATTCATATTCAACAGAGTCTGTGTCATAATTGTTTTCCAAGAAGTTTTGAATTGTTGTCAAACGTGCTTCTTGTAATCTAAGCCTTCTTGCAATGCGAAGACAGTGCCATGTTGTTGTTTGGATGTGCTTTCTTTGGAGTGAGTGTCATAACCTAATCCAGTTCTCTCTTTTACAGCCAGTCCGCGGAGGTGAATAGGTTCAACTACTCCTTCTTTCCTTTTTCCGACAGGACCTTTATCATAGCCCATCTTCTGCATGATTGAATACCTTTTTCCATATTTGTTTGTGGGTAATTTGACATTAAGGACTACTTCTTCTTCATCTTTATAGAGCCAGTTTAGAATTTCTGTATCGTCAGGATTTTCCATGGGGAATTTTTCTTTGATGAATTGTCCATTAAATTTTGTGATTGGCTCTTTGATGTTGATGCTGCTGATATTTGATGTTCCCTGATAGACGGTTGTCCATGTGATCGAGGTGAGGTAGGTAAATTGGCAAGACAAAGAGAGTATTCTGCAACTCCATGATCCTTGAATTTCATCTTTTTGTCAAAACTATTAGTCAATTGACTGATTTGTGTGTCAATCTTTAGAGAAGTCCTAGCATGAGCTTCTCGATTATTAGGGACCAACGTATCTTGACAGGCTTTTATGTTGGCACAAGTTTGAATATTGGAATTATCAGCAGGTATCGTGATTTCCTGTCCATCATAAGGAAACTTAAGACATTGATGATATGTTGATGGGACAACTTGCATTTCATGGATCCAAGGATGACCCAATAAGATGTTATATGCGAGATCGCAGTCCAGTACTTGATAGAAAGTATTCTTTATAACAGGGCCCACTCTGATTGGTAGCATGATTAGACCCTTGGATGCTCTTTCTTCATCATCATAAGCTTTTATGGTAATCTTTCTTCTGAAATCAATGGAGTCCTTAGAAAATTCTAAGGACTTAACCAACTTCATGGTACAGATGTTCAAACCAGCACCTATATCTATTAGAACTCGTCTGATACGAAACTTGTGAACCATGACTTCTAAGTACAATGATGAATTATGGGGGTGAGTTATGGAAACGTCATCTTTGTCAGAGAATGAAAGGCAAGTGGGTGAGGACAAATGTCCTACCATGGCTTGAAATTGATTCACATCCAGGTCAGTGGATACATTAGTTTTCGAGGGCTTTTTCAAGAATTTCCTTATGGGCTGGGGAAATCTTCAATAGTTCTAGAATGGAAATTTGAGCGGGGATTTTCCGAAGTTGGTTGACCAAATCATATTGGTGTTGAGGTAGAGATTCGGTGGATTTTGAAGAGGAACCCTTTAAGACAACTTTAGCTTGCGCTCTTGTTGTTGCGTTGACTTCTCCATATTCCACCTTCTTGTTGACTTTAATGACATTTACCCGCTCGTCGTTTGTATAGAGATGGTTGATTATATGATCATCATTGATATAATTCACATTTTTTTCAGAAGACTCACCCTTTTGATAATTAGGCAAAGGGTTGCGAAATGCTTGGTGGTCTACGTTGGTTTGTTGATTTCCTTCTATTGTGATGATATCATTGTCGATTAAGTCTTGAATTGCATTCTTCAAGGCTTGGAAGTTGTTTGTACGATGACCTTTACACCGATGATAATCACAATAGTATGCCTCATTCCATGATGGAGGCTTTACACTGGGTTCATAATTTCGTTGAGTGGGAAAAGTAGTAACATTTTTGGCCATCAACTCTTTGAACGCGGATTCTACAGATTGACCCAATGGAGTAAAAGTTCTTCTATTCGAGAAAAATGAAAATCTTTGTGGATTTGAATTCAAGGTGTTCCCTAAGGAATTTTGATTGTTATTATTTCCTCGGTAACCTTGGTTGTTGGAAGTCCCTTGATGGGGAGTAGAGTGTTGATTTGTATTGTTCCTCTGAGGAGGAGGATTATATTCGTGATTTGCAATCGAGTTGACATTGTTGTTGCGACTATTTGGAGTACTGAGGACAAATGGTTTGGTCGAGGCATGATTTGCATCAACAACACCATCATTCACCATATTTTTGTTGCGAGTCCAAAATTTGGATTTGTCTTGATTATTGTGATGGTTAGATGAGCTAGGATTTTCTTTGTCATGTTTGATTATTCCTCTTTTGACCAAAGCATTTTCAATGGTTAAGGAATCTTCAATCATTTTCTCAAAAGAAGAAGGACAATGTAAGTTCAAGTGATAGCTCATTTCTGAATATAAACTGTTGATGAAAGTAACCATCTTTTCTTTTTCGGGAATAGGCCGTGGATATCTGGCAAACATTCTTCTCCATCTCTGAAGAAATGTAATGAAAGATTCACTAGGTTTTTGTGCAACCTTGCAAAGATCTATCATGGTGATCTGGTGTTGTATGTTGTAGGGATATTGTGATATGAATAGGTTGATCAATTCTTCAAATGTCCTGACGGGAGGTGTGATCTTAGATAACCATTCCATAGAGTGTACTCCAAGACTCCTAGGAAACAGTCGCATCAAGTAAGTATCTTCATGAGCAAATTCCAATGTCATGTTCTTGAAGTCTCTAATGCGATCAATTGGATCCGTTTTCCCATTATAGCGATCAAATTTTGGCATTTCACAGTGCTTGGGAAAAGGAATCATGTTAAGACTTCTATCAAAAGGATAAGGACAGATGTCCTCCAGAGTGTATTTCTTTGTGGTTGTTCCCCCTTGTAATTATTTAACTTGTCCTTGAAGTACCTTGATTTGTTGGGTCAAAGCACTAAGATCAGAAAGGGGTGTCGCTTCAGGTTTATTTTTCAAGTTTCCAGTGTCAAAGTCGTGAGAATTTAGCCCCTTGTTTGGCTAGATAGCGAAAATACTTTTCCTTATCTCACTGCAAGATCTTTTCAATGGATTTATGGAATTTTGGATCTTGTTCAGCCTCTTTAAGATGTTCCTCATCTTGTTCCTCATCACTATCCATCTAGTTTTTATCTCTATAATTATGAAAAGGATTTTCTTCTCTATTGTCCATGTTGTTGTTGAAAAGTGGATTTTGATTTATGTTGAAAAGGGGATTACTGCTTTCTCCTTCTTCTTGAGTGTTTTGAATATGACTTTCTTTTTGGATTGTATCCTTCAATTTATTGTGTTGAGATCTTGTGGAGATAGGCATATGATTTTGGAAAATTCTTCTAAACTTAGACCCTAGTTTTGATAAGTGTGATGGTAATGATATCTTGATCCGATAAGATATGGAATCATATGATATGATCAAGGATGCTCCTAACTTATTGATTGTGGCTTCCAATTGATGAACGATTTCAGAATCCTGTTGATGAAGTTGAACCAAAAATTAGAAAGCTGTTTGAGAGATGCACTCTTAAAGTTTTGATCTTTGTTTTTCGAAGAAAGGTTCCAAAATCAATGAAGGATTTGATTGGGATGTGAAGGATACTCTATAGAAGGTTGTGGTATGTTTTCAAATTCAAGAGGTTGGTTATGATTATGCCGTTGTGACAGAGCTAATCTCTGATAATAAGCTCGAGAATCTAAGGGATCTACAACATATTCATCAGTGAATACTCTAAGAAAATCCTGATATCTGTGAAGAAATCCTCGATAGTGAAGCAAGACTTGTCGACTTTTGTACAAGAATTTTCTCTTTTGCACTGTTTTCTTGTATCCTAATGATTTCTTGGGTTTTTTGATTCTTTTAGACAATGATTTCTTGGGAAACTTTGTTGACTTCCAGTCTCTAAGCATGGGAATGTTGTTGAACCAATGATATGAAAAACTCTCAAGTGGCTTTCAGTTGTTGTTCTTCATGTTCCTTTTGGATGATCTCTTTATCTGAATTAATGTAATGGAAGACACAACAAACATTTTTGAAAATAATCGTTCTTACAGCCCTATACTAACATGAAGTGTTTGATCAAGAAAATGTTTTTCATCAAATGTTTACATAGGTTTTGCACATGAAAGACAATTCAGACAGACTCACTCTTAAATGCTCAAGTAGGTCATTCTAGTAATCAACAACCCACATCTTAGAACTGTGTCGACTCACACAGCCGTGTCACCCCCGAAGGGGCGCCCGTGTTTTTGTCATTTCCAGGCGTGTACTTAGAGTTACGGAAGTGGATACCGGATCCCCTAAGCAAACGATCCTTGGCAGTTATATGGTGAGTGTCTTGGGGGCAGATTCTTCCCTCCCCTTGCACTATGATTATTAGAATGTTTGGAAACTGACTCGGCTGGCCACTACACTAGGTTTGTAGTAAGGATTTCCGTTCGGTGCGGCAATAATAAACTCCCTCAGGAGACCTCCCAACCTTTAGAACAAAGGCTTTGGGGATGGTTATCTTGCACACTACCGACAAAAGAGGGTTTCCCCAGATTTGCTTTAAATTTTATAGTGGGGCGGAATAGCCTGGCTTTGGCTTGAATCCACTTGAGTCGTTCCCATAGGGTGAGTACTTTTTCCCACTATGGCAGGCTCTCTAAAGGATGTAATTGAAACAGTAAAATTGCATGAAAATAAAAAAGGCAAGTCTAGTATTCTGATCACCCAGTTAAGCGGAGAGCATAGACCTATTGCCACAGTCAAAGCAAGCAGATGTTCTTTTTAAATTCCAAATCACGATGATCTAATCTAAGTGAAGGTATTGCTTCACCAAGAACAGATTGTTCAATTTTAACTGCAAGATCATTGTTTGATGACTATCCTAGATTGCTTCATTTTATTCAGATGTGGCTACCTTAGGATTGCTTTATTTTAAAATTCAGAAAAAGAAAAAGAATTCTGTTTGCGGAAGGCATCAGACTCAAATTTTGTATTTTTGATACAGTCTATATGCGCCCTAATAGAAGCTATATGCGCCTGAAGATATATGCGCTGGAACAGAGGGTAAATGTGCCAGAACAAATTCTATATGCACCACAAGAAAGTTTTAAATGCTTTAAAACAGTTACTGTATGCCGAAGAAAGACTCTATATGCGCGTAAACGGTCACAGGATGCGCCTCCAAAATCCGGCAAAACAAAAAAATTAAAATCCCCGTATGCGCGTCAGAAAATTTTGAATGCACCTAAACGCCAAATTTTTCCCGAAAAGCTGATTCCAAAATGCGGAAACTGTCAACGGAAACTTGCAGAAAATGTTAAATTCGTGGGTTCGAGCCCCACGGTGGGCACCATTTTATGTGTGTGTGAAATATCGGATCAATTTAAATAAAAATCAAACACATATTAATAAGACATTATATCAAGAAAAGCTGAAAAATGAAACAGAATAAGCAAACCGTTATCATAGCTTCCCGAAACCGTCTTATCTTCCTCTAACTTCAGCGTTTTGTTGGTTTCCAGATAGCTCTCAGATCAGCAGATCAAGCTCAACAAAATGACAGCTAAAGAACGAGATTTAAAATGCAAACTATGCTAATGCAAAGCTATGCTAAGATGAGAAGATTGCTGTGATATTGAAACTGATATGAATGCATAAGCTAATTGCCTGTATGAACATAGATATGCGTAGGTGTGTAAAAGTGAGTGCGTGCGTGTAAATGTGGATCATCCTCCAAGGATTGGATTTGCGTCGGAATTTATAGAGTTTTTGAACGAATTCGATTAGCTGATTTGATTGACGGTCCGGATTAAGCTTGTTCAAACGGACGGCGGGAGATCTTCGAAAGTGGAAGAGAAGGATGGAAGGTTTCCCTTTTCTTTGAATTTTCGTCATTGAGATCCGAAGGGAAACTTCCATTTCGAAGGATGAGTCAAGAATTTGGAAGGATGAGTTAGCATGAGTTAGAAATTAAATAAATTAAATTTATTTAATTTGGAAGTGGAGATGAAAATGGAAACCCACATAATTAAATAAATCATATTTAATTACGTTTTAGAAAATGAAATTAGGGTGAGGAAATATTAAATAAAATATTTAATATTTAAATCGATTATGGGATGGAGAATATTCCATTATTCAAATATTCAAAATATTTAAACTTTAGAATAGAATGATAATCAAATATAAATAAATTATGAAAATTTATTTAATTTAATCAAGCGAAAGATGAAAGGTGAGATGAAGAAGATATTCCATTATTTAAATATTCAAAATATTTAAACTTTAGAATACTATGATAATTAAATATAAATAAATTATGAAAATTTATTTAATTTAATCAAGCGAAAGGTGGAAATGTTAGTAATTAAATAAAATTACTTATTTAATTTAAGGTAGAAGAATTTAGAAGATGAACGATATAAATAAATAATTAAATTTATTTATATGTAGATGACTTTAGGGGAATTAATTAAATAAATCATATTTAATTAATTAACAAGCTTAATCATGACCATTTTTAGACGTATACAGTTTCACCTCCACAATTATGGAACCTTCTCCTCGTTGTGCCATGTTGTCCATGATAATATGCATCCTAATGTTGAGCTTTTTACTCCCTTGGCTCCCTTCAATGGTAGGTTTTTGACCTCTCCTTTGAAGGATTTGTTGAAGTTTGGGTTTAAACCACCTTAATGGCCTTGTTTTGATTTATTCCCCTCCCAGGTCTTTTATGGGCTAGTTTTTGTTGATGTGGTCCCTTTCTTTTGCAATTATTTTGTAATCGGTTCTTTGTTCCATTCAAAAGCTTTAGGTTAATGGCCATTTCCTATGTCACTCCTTGTGAGTCTTTCTTTTAGAGGTCTCACTTTTTGTGAGCCTCCTCTCTTCTGCCTCAATGGCTACTATGTAATGGGTACAGGCCCTTCCAGTTTTAATATAATCAAAACACTAGATATGTGTAGAGAAAACCTTTTCAAAGGAAACTCCATCACTAAAGAGACATTGATCATGTTATGTTTACACAATATAACATATATGCTTATTGCTATATGTTTAAATTTATATAATTCATTGTGAATATGGTTATGTGATTATATTCTTTATATATAAATATCACACAACTTGGTCATATAACTACCCTACTAAGGTATTTGCCAATACCAATTTATTTTACAATTAAAAAAAAAAAAGATGACCACAAAGCAATACATCAAGTGAAGTTGTAGTACATAAGCTTATATATTGCTAGGATGAGCTCCAAGCACAAGTACATAGCTGTAATAATGAATATGTCCTATACCCAAGAACTTTTTATATGATAAGGTAAAGATCTAAGATAAAATTCGAGACACTAATATTGATAGAGAAGAAATCCTTTCAAAATTTAATAGCAAATAGATTCTAAACTGTTATACATATGACATCACTCTTAATCATCCAACTACATACCATTATCCTTTACATTTACTTTTGTAGCTTAAAATTCAATTACTTCAAATTATCAATTTATCCAATTACTCAACACTTATGTATTGATTATACCTTTTTACACACATTTCACTAAAATAACCAAAATATCCATTAAAAAATATTTTATTTTCCTTTTTTTAAAAGATTGTATGTCGTGTCCAAGAAATGTTATGAAATGAAAATGATTTTTTGGGGCGTTAAGTGAAATTTGCTAGATTTTTTTTCTCCCCCAGCCCCATTTTTCTTTTGAGGTGGTGTGGTTTCAAACCTGTGACCTCGCATGGCTCTACCATAACATATGGACCTATTTTTAAGAAAAGTGCACACGGCAAATGGTTTTCATTAAGCAAAATTTTCTACCAGAACTACATAAACATCACTTAAACTGATACAAAATCTTCGTTGTCAACACCAAATATATCAGTAAAAATATATCTATAAAAGTGGTCTCATAGGAATTCAGACCATTTGTAAGTATTGCGATGGATGGAGGGGAGAGGCAGAGGACGCAAAATATAACAGAGCAAAACAAAATAAAGGGAAGAAAGGAAAAACACAGAGATTTGAAATGATTTATATTTTATATATATCAAAACATACAAATATCTTTCAGCTGCTCCTCTCTGATATTACTCAGAAAATACTGAAATTCATTATCCCCTGTTTACATTTCTTCAAACTGTTGCAGCAATCTATATTCATAAGGAGTTGTTACAAAATAGCAATACTAGCTCTCTCTTTCATACATACTGCTCTCAAAACAAAAAGACTTTTTGATATCTACGTTTGAGTCCAACAAAAAGAGGTAAAACCAAAACATTTAATTGCAATTAATGGTACAACATGGGGAAATCTTAGAAATAAGATGATGTCATATTTTCATTTCTAAAACTGTCCTGATGCAGAGTGGTGGCGTGTGGAAGACATCAAAATGTTTTTGACTACAGAGAGAATGATGAAATATGGAGCTAGCTTTAAAGCAGGTAGTTGGGATTAATTCCAACAATGGAGGTGATGTGAATCGGCAACTGCATGGCATGGCTGTCTTATTGTAAGAATTAATGATAGGGAAGGATAATTTAAGAAAAATTAGAATCGAAGGCTCGATCCTGGATCGACGTTGAGTTGCTGGCAAAACCTCTGGAAGTATTCGACTCTGCTGCTCATAGTTGCATCATTTCGACCGTCGCATTCCATGCTGTTGATAGCTCTGATGGTGCCTCCGAAGCCTTGGTCAGACGTGATTGCTTTATGACAGTTGCTGTTCACCATCCAAAACCACACCGCCGTCTTGAATGAGATGGTCGAATCAGTGCCTACCACCTCTGGATTGTTCAGCCCATCAAACTGAAGGTAGTTTCCTGCAGCTCCGTAGTTATAGTTCCTGTACTCGTCACCTTACATTAGCATACCTTAGCTATAAAAGAGCAATGTTATAATATTTGATTGATTAAATTTTGAAAACTAATTATGTAGGAATTGAAAATGGTTACTGACCATGAGAGCTGCAGAGGGCCTCTGCCATGATAATTCTTGTCGGGGTTGCAGGGATACTGAGCGTTGTTGGTATCGCAGTATTTGTCTTCTGTATTCTGCTCTTCCATGAAGCAAAACCCTGTTATACAACCCCTTTTAGTACTGCTAGTAAACAACATAAAAATAGATTGAAAATAACATAACTGTAAAATCAGAACTTGTAATGCATGTATTACCTCCAGTCTCATGGGCAGCGTTAGCAAAGAAGGCAGCAACTTCTCTCTTATTAACATCAGAAGACCCAGATGTCCCAAAGTCATTGAAAGCATTAGCAGCATTAATAAAGGAATCATAACTATAAAACCCATTTCCTGCACACCCACTCGCAGCTCCTCCAACTATAGAATTAAAAACATCAGAAGAAACTATAGAATCCACTCCGCCAGTTTGACAGACTCCCACGTCCACCAACACTAATTAAATAAGCAGTACACATGCTGAAGAGAACCAGAAGGTCTTGCTCTTACTATTTTGTATAGCCATGATTTGCATTGTGTGTTTATTCTCCTCCATTTGCTACCCCTATTTATGGTGGGTGCTGTCTACTTACGCATAGTACACGGTGAGAGACATTTTAGCGTAAGGTTCAAGTAGGTTTAGAGTCAAGTCTGGAGTGGCGGACAATTATTTACAAGTCGGTGGCGCAAATTACTCAACCAAGAAAGAACGCAGCAAATACGACTTAGCAGATTTGACTTTAGTCAAGTCAAAGATTTTAAATTAATGTGCCTAAAATCCCTTTATCGATGTTCTTATTTTTCCAAGTTTTTTCAAGAGAATGTTTGAATGTGATTGAAATCTGCATTTCTGTTCACATTTAGACTGTCTTTTGACCTGTCTATATGGGCCCCCACTCTCAAAACTCTCTCCTAATTTTCGAAGAAGTTAATCATCTCCTATATGGGCGCGGCATTCCTCATCACTTCCTAATACCTTCCCAACGGCACGCAAAGTTCTCTTCGGCATCGGATTATCTGTGTGGGGTCTTTGTCTTCAGCGCAGCCTCCTTACAATTCTCTGAACAACCTCCTCCGCTCCCCACGCTAAGACCCCTACCTATCGATCCCCCCTCCCTTTTTCTTGTTATTTTTTTCATTTCTAGTGATGTATAGGATATTTCCTTGTCTTCCGCAAAATCCACGCTTAAGATTTCATCATCCTTTCAAAGGCTGGGATATCCAATAAGTTATCCTTGCGCAAAATTTACTTTTGAGTTTAGGAAATGATTGGGAATAAACTTGGGATTTGTAACTAAAACTTCCATATCCAAACCTTAAAAAAGCACTCCCATGGGTGACAAGCATGCTAGGCCTCAACATGGCTTTTTAAGCTAGTTAAGTTTTTTGATGAACACATAGAAGACAATTTCAAGATTTAGAAAGGTTTTAGAATTAAGCCCAAATGTCAATAGGCAAAGAATAGAGTGTGTTTGTTGGAGGTTTAGATAAGTTTTGCAAATATGAAGAATCTTTGATAAAAACATGAATGGTTGGGCTAGAAAAAAAATTGAAAGTATATCATGTAGGTTTAGGAAAGTTTAAGAACTTCCTCAAAATGAATTAAGAAATAATGAGCTATCACAAAAGGGGAGACCATATCTTAGTTCTAGAGTAGTTTCAAAATCAAGAAGAAACGCTGATGACAAAAAAATAGAGTGTGTTATGGATTTTAAATGGTTTTAGAATCAAGATTTGAAACAATAAAAATAAAGAAGACATTTATCAAGGATTTTGACCAAGTTTGAAGATAGCTCAACCATTTGATAAATAAAAACGAGAGCATGTCAAATTTTTAGACAAGTTTTGAAACTACATAAAATATCTGATGGATAAAGGAGAGAGAATGCCAAAAAAATATAACTTCTAAAACTACTTAAAAAAATTGATGGAAAAAGGAGATAAATCCTATTGGATATTGTAAAGCTTTATTTAATTAGGTAGGGGTTGAGTTAGGTTGAGGACATGAAACTACTTGAAGTCTTAAATTTGAACCATGGCATGAACTTAAATGGTTAAAACACAACAAGAAACTCTAAATTAAGTGTTAAAAAATGAGAAATACTAATAAATGAAGTTATAAGAACCTAAAGATGATCTAAACAAAAATCCATAACTACTAAAAAATAGCAATAAATGAAACATCATCATAACCCAAAACTAAAAAAAAACAGGAAAGGAATGACACTCAATCAATATAATGCAAAACATGAGATGTAAGGGTGAAGATGAACTCCAAATAAAATTTATAAGGTTGATCATCAAAGATTGGTGAAAACCTTATTCAAGAATAGTCAAAATTCACACATTAAGGTAGTAGATAAGTTTAAATCAACCACTCAAAGTCCATAATTGATGTAGCCAAATTCATAGTACATAGATATGATTAAATAATTTCATTAAAAAATATAACTACAATTATTTACAAGGCTTCAATTCACTTCTTTTTATTTTTCATTCCATTCTATCTTCTCCAACTGAAAAAATATCCTTAACTAGGAAAATCCCTACTAAAATCTATCGATTTTTAGTACTATTGCATGCTTGCTCATTTGGCTATCAAAATTTCCAATTATTTGAGTCTAACTAAAGTAAGACTAATTGAGAAATAAAACTTCTAATTACATTAAAAATCTCAATTTTACTTTTTAAAACTAAAATTGGAAATTGCAAGAAAATCACGAAAATACAATTTTGAGGCCTTAGATGGTTAAAAAAAGCCTCAGAATAGTGTCTATATGTAATCCAATCAAACAAGTTTATTTTTTGTTTGACCAATTCTTTTGAGACACTCCTCCATGTAAAATTTCAAATCAAATGGACTCTCGTATCAAAAGTTATGGCCTCTGGGAGTTCATGCATCAATAATGAATAATTTTGAATACAAAACAACAAAAATGGTATATAAAATTCAACTATATCAAGTTCATGTACCTTACATATGTACCAATAATGATACCCGATTTTGGTGAATTTTAAGTAATGAAGAGAATTTTGGGTCTAGATCAAAGTCCAAAAGTCCCTAAGTCTTTTGAGGTTTTGACGTTTGATAAGAGAATGCACAAAAAACAAAAGGATAGGGTGGGAGTGGAAGATAAATGAAAATTATATTGAGGATGAAAATTTAAAAGGTCTTATGTTCCTTAGAAGGCCGAGATTTTAGGTCTAATTTGGATACATAGTTTCTTCAAGAACTTCAAACATGTTATAAGGTTCACAAAGGAACCAAAAGCTTAAAGACTAACAAATACATCTAGAACATGTATAAAAAAAATGGAAAATAGGGGTTTCATAGATGAAAATGTAAAAACATAGAAAAGAGAAAATGGGTCCCTAATGAATAAAGATAAAAGGTGAGGTGTGTATTCAAGGTATAACACAAATTAGACATATTTATGCGTTCAAATGTGGCACTAATTAATTTCTTAATTTAGGAAAATTTTGATCTATAGATACACAATAAACATTTAAACTTTGCAATATATGCTTTTACTATTGATTAGTATGTATTTAGTTGAATGCCTATTAAAATTATATAAAAAAATAATAATATAAAATTAAAAATAATATTTTAGTTGCTATTGAAACTAATACAAAAATTATATTCTAAAATAAAATAAAATTTGAAAATAATCTTTAAACTTTAGATTCTAAAATGGAACACTAGAAAAAAATAATAAATCATTTTATCAATTTTAAAAGGAAATTTAGATTGTATGAGAAGAGGATGACCGTCATCCTTGGTGCAATGACCACCATAATAATAGAGCAGATGTTCAAAAAAGGGCATATGTGAAGGGGTTGGTCGATAATTCTAGATATAAAGCCCTACATGGGTAAATCAAAGAAATGTGAATACATTACAAAATACACTACCTAACCGAGGATGTTATAACCAAAATTACAATAATGATGACAAAGGCTATTATAATAACTATATAGGAGTAATATATATGATAGACGTAGGGTAAGGATAAATGACACCCATTATTGTAAATATGGTAAGCAGGGGCACTGTGCTAATGAATGCTATTTAGATCAAAAAAATAAATGCATATTTTGCACTAATGTAGAATATGATATATTTAACTATGATAGGGAACAAGAATATTTTAGTATTTTATAAGGAGCAGTCATAAGCATTTATGACTCATTTATTTTTTTATCTGACATATGTTCATATTCTAGTTCAGAGGTGGAAGACGGCTGATGCAAAACCTCAACTTTGTATCTTTGTGGGATATTCTTATGCAACTAAAGGGCACAAATTTTCTAATTTCAAATGACATAAAGCAATGGATTGTTAGTCGGGATGTGGTTTTTTATGAAGGGGGAGTATGGTACTGAAAAAATATTGTACAACGAAACACACCAATAATCATGGGAATTGAAGATGTGTTGTAAGTATGAACAGTTGGTGTTCTCATTAATGTGAACAAGCTTGTGTTGTCATTGATGAGTAGAAGATTGTTGCAAGAGTATATTGGTGTTATCCATTCTTTTATTAGTTGCATTATGTTGTTATTAGTAAGCTACTAATGTCAACCTCTAGTGTTTCTTTGACAATCTTCTGTCTATGGTTAAGGAAGTGATGAAGATGATCAAGATGTGTTTCTCATGCTTTTTTTCCAAGTGCTTTTGAGAAAATTTGATAAAAAGAGGAAACAGTGTGTTGCAGTGTGTTCTGGGTTAAAGAGTAGCGTTTTGGTGTCTCTTTGTATTTCTTCTAGGTTGAAGATTTTCCTATACATTTTAGATATGTTGATCAAAGATGTTTAGAGGTGTTGTATTCAGAACTTGGTATGCTATCTATCATTGTGTGGAAGTTGTGTTCAGAAGTGTGTGAGTAGTGTATTGTAGAGGTTTTTGGGAGAAGTTTTTTTTCTCTGCATTTCTTTTCAATTTGGTTCCAGGTCTTTCAAATTTGAAGGTGTGTTGATAGTGTTGATATATTTCTTTAGTCAAAGTTGTTCAAGGTTTGCTGCTTTAGAAGTTAGTTTTCTAAGTTGTAGTGTATGGTAGAATTGTTTAAGTGTACTGTGTATGTCCATTCCTCAGGAGAATAAAGTATTCATTTTAGAGTGGAGGATAAAGTATTCATTTTTAGGTGAGTATATAATTATTTCAAGCACAATGATATCAGTTGTGGGTTGTAGCTCTTTTGGACTTTTGTTGTGTGACTACATCCAGGTCCATTTTTTTTTAATATTTTAACTTTATTTTATAAGTGATAATATATAAATATATTATTCATATTAAAACTTACAACTATTTAGAATCAATACACACTCATAACACTAGATATATGTAAATCAAAATAATGAAGAGGGCAACGAGAGTAGTGATGTGGGCAGCGAATAAAATAGCAGAAATGCTAGCCAAAGGAGGAAGCAATGAAAACATAGGAGCTATTTCTGGTGATTGAAAAGGAGTTGTGGAAGACAACGAGGGAGATGGAGGTGTGAGGTCAGGGTTCTTGGCGGCCACAAGTGGTGGTGCTTCACTGCTTTCCGGGATAACTTCTCCCTTTCCTACCATTGATCTAGATGTGGTGGTGAGCGATGGTTCTGAGGGTTGGTTTCTTGGGGGGTCATTTTCTATTAATGGGGTGTGGTGTTTTGAGGATGAGAAGGAAAAATCCCTTTTGGATCTCCTTTCTGAGGCCTACCTTAAGCTTGTGCCCTCTATGTAGGGTGCTTTGTTGCCTCCTGTTGAGGCAGAGGATTCTAACTTGGCCATGTGGTTAGAGGCAGGGAAAAATTTAAGAAGCCCCCCTTGGTGAAGGTATAAAATCCTGGAAAATCTTATATACTTCTTGATAAAAATATTAATTTTGTTGGTGTATTTTTTTGTTTTTCGAGAAAAAAATAATACCAATTGGTGAGTCTTTTTTAATCTCTAGAAGTTTGTGGAAAACCCTTGTGAATTGCAATTTTTTTTAAACCAATTAAATATTTTCATTGGTGATTAAAACCTTCTTTCAAACCAATAAAATATTTCCATTGGAAAATTAAACCTGTTTTCAAAACAAAACAAAAAATTGTTGGGGATTAAAACTTCTTTTCAAACCAAAAAAATATTTTCATTAGCAAATTAAACATAATCTCAAACTAATAAAAAAATTAGTGGCAAAATAAACAGATATGCCAATAAAAATTCATAGTGTGGTTCATGAAAATATCAAATTTCGGGACAAATTTTCCACACATTAAAATTCCTTCATAAAAAGTTTGGAATGCGAACAAGTGTCAACATATTTATTATTTTAGTGCAAATATGCTTACACTTGTAGGAGGGAGAGGGTTGAGAGAGATAGAGTAAGGGAGGGAGTTGGAGAGAGATAGAGGGAGGGAGGGTTAAGGGTATAGGGTAGAGGGTTTAAGGGTTAAGGGTAGAGGATTAAGGGTTTAATGGATTAGGGTTTAAGGGTTAAGGATAGAGGATTAAGGGTTAAGGGTAGAGCGGAGAGAGATAGAGGAAGTGAGTGAGTGAGTGAGAGAGAGAGAGACCTAAGAGAGGGAGAGACAGTAGAAGGGAGAGATTTGGGAGAGAGAGGGAGGGAGTGGGAGAGAGAAATAGAGAGGGATGGTTAAGGTTAGAGGGTTTAAGGGTTAAGGGTTTAGGGTTTAGGGTTAAGGGTAGATGGGAGAGAGATAGAGGGAGTGATTGAGAGAGAGAGATAGAGAGAGACTTGAGAGAGGGATAAGGGGTAGGAGGGAGAGACTTGAGAGAGAGACAGATAGGGGGGGAGATATAGAGACTCTCCCTCATCCCCCTCTCTCTCTCAAGACTCTCCCTCCTACCCCCTCTCTCTCTCTTAGGTCTCTCTCACTCCCTCTATCTCTCTCCCCTCTACCATTAAACCTAAACCCTTATCCTTTAAACCCTAAACCCTTAAACCCTATATAATATACCCTTAACCCTCTACCCTCTATCTATCTCCCACTCCTTCCTTCCCTCTCTCTCTATCAAGTCTCTCCCTCCTATCCCCTATCCCTCGGTAAGGTTTCTCTCTCTAACTCACTCCTTTTATCTCTCTCCCCTCCGCCCTTAACCATCTACCCTCTACCCTCCATCTCTCTCCCACTCCCTCTCTCTATCTCTCACCCCCTTTATCTCTCTCCACTATACCCTTAACCCTAAACCCTTAACCCTTAAACCCTAAACCCTTAAACACTCTACCCTCTACCCTCTATCTCTCTCCAACTCCCTTCCCCCCTCTCTCTCTTAAGTCTTTCCATCCTACCCCCTATCCCTCTCTTAGGTATCTCTCTCTCACTCACTCCCTTTATCTATCTCTCCTCTACCCTTAACCCTACACCCTTAAACCCTAAACCCTTAAACCCTCTACCCTCTACCCTCTACCCTCTATATGTCACCAACTCCCTCCCTCCATATCTCTCTCTCTCAAGTCTCTCCCTCCTACCCCCTCTCCCTCTCTTAGGTCTCTCTCTCACTCGCTCACTCCTTCTATCTCTCTCCCCTCTACCCTTAACCCTTAACCCTCTACCCTCTACCCTCTAACCTCTACCCTCTATCTCTTTGCCAATCCCTCCCTCTCTCTCTCTCTCTCTCTCACTCCCTCTATCCCTCTCTTCTTTACCCTTAACCCTAAACCCTAAAACCTTAACCCTTAAAACATAAACCCTTAAACATTCTACCCTCTACTTATTTTTATCTCCTCCTCCCTCTATCTACCTAGACCTCTCTTTTTTTTTGTCTCACCTCTCTCTCTATCCCTACCTCTCTCTTTATCTATGCTTTCATATCTAATTATCTCTACCTAGTTGTCCCTCTATACCTATTTATCTTTGCCTCCTTGCCTCCTCTCTCAATATCTCCACCTTCTTTCCCTCTCTACTTTTCTCTCTATCACCTCTCTCTATCTCTCTCCCCTCTACACTTAACCCTAAAACCTAAACCCTAAACCCTAAACCCTTAAACCCTATGCAGTTAAAACCCTCTACCCTCTACCCTCTACCCTCTACCCTCTATCTTTCTCCCACTTCCTCTCCCTCTATCTCTTTCAAGTCTCTCCCTCCTACCCCATCTCCCTCTCTCAAGTCTCACTCACTCACTCACTCACTCACTCACTCACTCACCCACTTACTCACTAAATCCCTCTATCTCTCTCCCCTCTACCCTTAACCTTAAAACCCTAAACCCTTAACCCTTGAACCCTAAAACCTTAAACCCTCTACCCTCTACCCTTAACCATCTACTCGTAACCCTCTACCCTCTATCTCTTTCCCACTCCCTCCCTCCCTCTCTCTCAAGACTCTCCCTCCTATCCCCTCTCTCCCTCTCCCTCTCTCAAGTCTCTCTCTCACTCACTCACTCCCTCTATCTCTCTCCCCTCTACCCTTAACCCTAAACCCTAAAACCTAAACCCTTAACCCTTAAACCCTAAACCATTAAACCCTCTACCCTCTACCCTTAACCCTCCCTCCCTCTGTCTCTCTCTCTCTCACTCTCTTTCAAGTATCTCCATCCTACCCCCTCTCCCTCTCTTAGGTCTCTTTCTCACCCACTCAATCCATCTATCTCTCTCCCATCTCCCTTAAACCCTATACCCTCAACCCAATAGGTCGTCAACCCTATACCCTCAATTCTATACCATCTACCCTATACATTGGATCCTCAACCCTCATCTATCTCTATCTTCTCTCCTTATCTCTATCTCACTTCTCCCTCCATCTCTCCCTCCTTCCATCCCACCTTCTCTTCCCTAATCCATCAACCCTATACCCTCAACCCTTAAAACCTTAAAAACTCAACCCTATACCCTAAACCCTCAACCGTCAACCCTTAAATCCTAAACCCTCAACCCTCAACCCTCAACCCTCAACCCTCAACCCTCAACCCTCAACCCTAATCCCTCAACCCTTAAATCCTTAAACTCAATTAAACTCTCTACCCTAGTCCCTCAACCCTTAATCATTTATCCCTCAACCCTTAATCATTTATCCCTCAACCCTTAAAACCTCAACCCTCAACCCTCTACCTTCAACCCTGAACCCTTAACCATAAAACCTCAACCCCTATACCCTGTACCCTATATGTTAGACCCTCAACCCTAATCCATCAACCCTCAACCATCAACCCTCTACCCTCAACCTTAAACTCTTGACCCTCAATCCTTAAACCATCTACCCTCTACCCTATACATTAAACCCTTAACCCTCAATTCTCAACCCTCAATCTTTAATCCCTTAATCCTCGACCCTTAAACCCTAAGCCCTCAACCCTTATACCCTCTACCTTATACATTAGACCCTCAACACTAATCCTTCAACCATATACCCTTAAACCTATACCCTAAACCCTCTACCCTCTCCCTCCTTCCATCCCACCTTCTCTTCCCTAATCCATCAACCCTATACCCTCAACCCTTGAAACCTTAAAAACTCAACCCTATACCCTAAACCCTCAACCATCAACCCTTAAATCCTAATCCCTTAAACCCTCAACCCTCAACCCTCAACCCTCAACCCTCAACCCTTAAATCCTTAAACTCAATTAAACTCTCTACCCTAATCCCTCAACCCTTAATCATTTATCCCTCAACCCTTAAAACCTCAACCCTCAACCCTCTACCTTCAACCCTGAACCCTTAACCATAGAACCTCAACCCCTATACCCTATACCCTATATGTTAGACCCTCAACCCTAATCCATCAACCCTCAACCATCAACCCTCTACCCTCAACCTTAAACTCTTGACCCTCAACCCTTAAACCATCTACCCTCTACCCTATACATTCAACCCTTAACCCTCAATTCTCAACCCTCAATATTTAATCCCTTAATCCTCAACCCTTAAACCCTAAACCCTCAACCCTTATACCCTCTACCTTATACATTAGACCCTCAACCCTAATCCTTCAACCATATACCCTTAAACCTATACCCTAAACCCTCTACCCTCTACCCTAAATTCTCAACCCTAAACCCTTAAACCTTAAACCCTAAACCCTTAAACCTTCTAACCTGTACCCTCAACCCTCAACCCTCAACCCTCAACCCTCAACCCTCAACCCTCAACCCTATACCCTCAACCCAATACCCTAAACGATCAATCCTATACCCTCAACCCAATACCCTAAACGATCAATCTTATACCCTCAATTCTCAATGCTCTATCCTATACATTGGATCCTCAACCCTCATATATTTCTATCCCTCCCTCCTCTTCTCTCCTTCACTCTATCTCACTTATCCCTCCATCTCTCCCTCCATCCTCCCCTCCATCTCTACCCTAATACCTCAACCCTATACCCTCAAACCAATACCCTCTACCCTAAACCCTATACCCTCAACCCTTAAACCCTTAAACCCAATTAAAGTCTGTACCCTAATCCCTCAACACCTCAACCCTTAATCCCTCTACCCTCTACCTTCTACCCTCTACCCTCAATCCTCAACCCTTAACACTCAACCCTTGAACCCTAATCCTTCAACCCCTATACATTGGACCCTCAACCCTTATCCCTCAATCCTATACCCTCAAACTTAAACCCTCAACCCTCAACCCTTAAACCCTAAACCCTTAAAACATCTACCCTCTACCCTATACATTAAACCCTCAACCCTTAATCCCTCAACCCTAGGTAGGTAGGGAAACACAAGTGAGATACAAAGTGATGAAGGTAGAGGTAGGTAAACAAAGGGATACGGGAGATAAATATCGGTAGAGAGGGAAGGAGAGAGGGAAGGAGGGAGAGTGATATGGAGAGAGTAGAGAGGTAAGGAGAGAATGATAAATAGAGATAAAGAGAGAGAGGGAGGTTGGAGGGAGGGAGAGGTAGAAAGGGATAAGTGAGACATAGAGAGGGAAGGAGAGAAAGTGGGATAGAGAGAGAATGGTGATTTGGAGAGGAGTGAGAGGGAAGGAGGGAAGGAGGGAAGGTGGGAGAGAGGGAATTGTGATTTAGAGAGGAGGGGGTGATAGGTAGGGATAGAGATGATGGTGAGATAGAGAGGAGAGAGTGAGAGAGAAAGAGAGGGATGGAGAGACAAAGAGAGAGGTAGGTAGAGGAAGGGAGAGGAGAGATTGAGAGTAGAGAGGGAAAGAGGTAGGGTAGGATACATAAGTGAGATAGAGAGGGATGGAGAGAGAGAGTGATGAAGGGAGAGGTAGGTATAGAGAGGGAAAGAGAGAGGAGAGATAAAGACTAGAGAGGGGAGGGAGGGAGGGAGAGGTAGGGAGGGAGATAGAGGTGTGTGTGTGAGTGAGAGAGAGAGAATGGTGAGATAGAGAAAATGATTGATTGAGAGAGAAAGAGGGGGGAGGGAGTGAGGGACAATAGTGAGAGAGATTGGGAAGAGAGACAAAAAGAAGGGTAGGGAGGGTGAGGTGGAGAGAGGGAGGGACAGGAGAGATAGAGAGAAGTCGAGAGGGAAGGGGGGAGGTATGGAGTGTTACAGAGGGAGATAGAGTTTTGTGTGTGTGTGTGTGTGAGAGAGAGAGAGAGTGGTTAGATAGAGAGGGGAGTGAGAGGGGGGAGAGAGAATTATGAGATAGAGAGGAGAGAGTTAGAGAGAAAGCAGGGGAAGGGAGGGATAGAGAGTGATAGATGTAGGTAGAGGGAGGGAGAGGAGAGATAGAGAGTAGAGATAGAGAGTAGAGAGGGAAAGAGGTAGGGAGGGAGACATAAGTGTGATACAAAGTGATGGAGGGGGAGGTAGGTAAAGAGAGAGAGGGGAGATAAAGATAAGTAGAGACGGAGGGAGATGTAGAGAGAAGAGATAGAGAGAAGTAAAGAGGGGAGGGAGGGAGATAGATGTAGGGAGGAGATAGAGGGGTGTGAGAGAGAGAGAGGGGAGAGAGGGAGGAAGGGAGAGAGAGAGGGAGTGGAGAGATAGAGAGTAGACAGAAGAAGAGAGTGAGAGAGAAATATGATACACCTTGTTGACTACTAAAATTTGACCTCCTGATTACTGAAACTTGACTAAGTCTGAAATTTTTTAAGATCTTCCAAAAACTAGAATTTGCATTATAACTCCTAGAGATCTGAAACTACTCTCAAACATCCTACCTATATACATGAAATATAACTTAAAGTATAAGAAAGTAAATGTCCATATATACTTAAATGTTTATTTCATGTATATAGTTTCCCTGACAGTGAAAGCGAAAATGAAATAGTTTAGAAAAATGCATTCCAAAATTCATTGCAAAAAGAAAGAGAACTCACACTTGCTCTTTCATTGCAAAATTCAAGCCATTTGGCGAGTGCCAAATTTGGCGCTCTCAAAATTTGGTGAGCGCAATATGGCCTATTACAAGTTTTTTTTAAAATTTGGCACCAAAATTATGTCACAGATTGGTGCACTTACCCCGATATCTAGTGCTTCCACTTGGTTAGATGATTTTTTATTGAATATTTTTTTTTAATCAAGTTTCAAAGTCAAACCAATTACAATTCAGACAAAGCAAAATCGTTTAACGCATAATTTTTTTGTATATATCAAAATTCATTTTTTTGGTTGGATCAAGGACTTCAATATCTGGTGCACTCATATTTTTCATGTATTTTTTGATAATCTGCTATTTTTCCACATGTGCAGCACAAAGACCTTCATTTTTGATGAAAAACCTATGTTTAATAAAACTAAAAAAACAAATACATAAAAAAACCAAAACATATTAAAATTATATTTGTTGGATAGCTCATTCCGAGGACTACCTGATTCTAGTTGGGTTTGTGAAGACTCCTCCATTTTCATTCTCAACCCGAGCTTCAAAGTGCCAAAATTTAGGGTTTTTTTGTGTCTCAAGGGGGGATGAGGAATAAGGGGGGTTCATATGAACCCCTAGGTGTTCGAGCGAACCACCCTTCCATAAGGGAATTTGTTGGGTTTTTGGGTGGAAAATAATTAAAAGGGTTCGCTCGAACCCTAGTTCGAACGAACCCCTTATGGGTTTTCTCACACCAGTAGGTTTGTACGAACCCCTAAAATCAAGATTTTTGCCATGTATTCATTTTTTGTGAGTTTTCCTTCTTCACTTGAGTTGTAAACCACTATTGTGGCTTCACCCAAAAAGAAACATATAGAATTGAAATAAAAAATTAAAACATTTTAATATAATTGTATATTCATAAGTACTATAATTTTGTATAGAGCTTAACTTATTTTTCAATCTATTATTGCTATTTATTTAGATTTATTTTATTTTAATCATTTTAACATATAATCTCATATTTTTACTTATCTATTATTATAAATAATAGTTCTTATGTATATAAATTCATTATCTAATGATAGAAAATAAGCAAAATATATTTCTTTTCATCAAAATCAAAAAAAATAAAATTGAGGTAAATATTTCAAGCATTTCTAGACAAAATATTTATATGGTGCAATTGATAAAAGTTTCTAATTTTCAAATATGTGATTTGTCTTAATATACAATTCATAAAAGTTTCTTAAGTAAAGGTATATAAAATTGACACTTTTTGTTTCTAGTTTTTGAATATGTAAATTTTTTTAATAAAGAATTGTTATACAAATGATGTATAAAACTAACTTAAAAAAAATAAATATAGAGGTCAAAATATGTATGTGTACAACATACATAAAAATTAGTAAATAAAAATATTTGCAATATGTTTTTTTGGATAAATATATATGATGTTGTAGTTTGGTTTGATTTTTTTTTTAATATTTAATCAAATATTTTTTTATTAATTATTAAGTTAGATTAAAGTATAAATCTAAAAGCCTTTATATATGATCCACACAATTTGATCTCAAATAATTGTAACATGATTATTTATTTTTTATAGAATAGTATATAGATTTTTCACAAATAAATTTAAAAAATAAATCCAAATTCATTAAAACAATAAAAATATATGTTCTTTCAAGTTTATGATACCTTATGTTTTAAAATTAATAAATAAATTAATATATGTATGTATGTAATGTATATAACACATACATACATATACATATACATATATGTCACATTCTCATCTCTCTCTCTCTCTCACACACACACACAAACCTCTATCTCCCTCTCTAACACTCCATCCCTCCCCCCTTCCCTCTCAACTTCTCTCTATCTCTCCTCTCCCTCCCTCTCTGCACCTCACCCTCCCTCCCCTTCTTTTTGTCTCTCTTCCCAATCTCTCTCACTATTGTCCCTTAATCCCTCCCCTCTCTTTCTCTCTCAATCGATCATTTTCTCTATCTCACCATTCTATCTCTCTCACTCACACACACACCTCTATCTCCCTCCCTACCTCTCCCTCCCTCCCTCCCCTCTCTACTCTTTATCTCTCCTCTCTCTTTCCCTCTCTATACATACCTCTCCCTCCATCACTCTCTCTCTCCATCCCTCTCTATCTCACTTATGCCTCCTTCCCTACCTCTTTCCCTCTCTACTCTCTATCTCTCCTCTCCCTTCCTCTACCTACCTCTCTCTCTGTCTCTCCATCCCTCTCTTTCTCTCTCACTCTCTCCTCTCTATCTCACCATTATCTCTATCCCTACCTATCACTCCCTCCTCTCTAAATCACAATTTCCTCTCTCCCACCTTCCCTCCTTCCCTCTCACTCCTCTCCAAATCACCATTCTCTCTCTATCCCACTTTCCCTCCTTCCCTCTCTATGTCTCACTTATCCCTTTCTACCTCTTCCTCCCTCCAACCTCCCTCTCTCTCTTTATCTCTATTTCTCATTCTCTCCTTACCTCTCTATTCTCTCCATATCACTCTCCCTCCCTCCCTCTCTCCTTCCCTCTTTACCAATATTTATCTCCCCTATCCCTTTGTTTACCTACCTCTACCTTCATCACTTTGTATCTCGCCTGTGTTTCCCTACCTACCTAGGGTTGAGGGATTAAGGTTAAGGGTTGAGAATTGAGGGTTGAGGGTTTAATGTATAGGGTAGAGGGTAGATGGTTTAAGGGTTTAGGGTTGAGGGTTTAAGTTTGAGGGTATAGGATTGAGGGATAAGGGTTGAGGGTCCAATGTATACGGTAGAGGGTATAGGGGTTGAAGGATTAGGGTTCAATGGTTGAGGGTTAAGGGTTGAGGATTGAGGGTAGAGGGTAGAGGGTAGAGGGATTAAGGGTTGAGGGTTGAGGGATTAGGGTACAGATTTTAATTGGGTTTAAGGGTTTAAGGGTTGAGGGTTGAGAATTGAGGGTTAAGGGTTTAATGTATAGGGTAGAGGGTAGATGGTTTAAGGGTTGAGGGTCAAGAGTTTAAGGTTGAGGGTAGAGGGTTGATGGTTGAGGGTTGATGGATTAGGGTTGAGGGTCTAACATATAGGGTACAAGGTATAGGGGTTGAGGTTTTATGGTTAAGGGTTCAAGGTTGAAGGTAGAGGGTTGAGGGTTGAGGTTTTAAGGGTTGAGGGATAAGTGGTTAAGGGTTGAGGGATTAGGGTAGAGAGTTTAATTGAGTTTAAGGATTTAAGGGTTGAGGGATTAGGGTTGAGGGTTGAGGGTTGAGGGTTGAGGGTTGAGAGTTGAGAGTTGAGGGTTGAGGTTAGAGGGTAGAGGGTTTAAGGTTTTAGGATTTAAGGGTTGAGGGTTTAGGGTTTAGGGTATAGGGTTGAGTTTGTAAGGTTTTAAGGGTTGAGGGTATAGAGTTGATGGATTAGGGAAGAGAAGGTGGGGTGGAAGGAGGGAGAGATGGAGGGAGAAGTGAGATAGAGATAAGGAGGGAGGGATAGAGATAGATGAGGGTTGAGGATCCAATGTATAGGGTAGATGGTTGAGAATTGAGGTTATAGGGTTGAGGACCTATTGGGTTGAGGGTATAGGGTTTAAGGGAGATGGGAGAGAGATAGATGGATTGAGTGGGTGAGAGAGAGACCTAAGAGAGGGAGAGGGGGTAGGATGGAGATACTTGAAAGAGAGTGAGAGAGAGACAAAGGGAGGGAGTGGGAGAGAGACAGAGGGAGGGAGGGTTAAGGGTAGAGGGTAGAGGGTTTAATGGTTTAGGGTTTAAGGGTTAAGGGTTTAGGGTTTAGGATAAAGGGAGAGAGATAGAGGGAGTGAGTTAGTGAGAGAGAGACATGAGAGAGGGAGAGGGATAGAGGGGATAGGAGGGAGAGTCTTGAGAGAGAGGGAGGGAGGGAGTGGGAAAGAGGTAGAGGGTAGAGGGTTACAGGTAGATGATTAAGGGTAGAGGGTAGAGGGTTTAAGGTTTTAGGGTTCAAGGGTTAAGGGTTTAGGGTTCAAGGTTAAGGGTAGAGGGGAGAGATATAGAGGGATTGAGTGAGTGGGTGAGTGAGTGAGTGAGTGAGTGAGTGAGTGAGTGAGTGAGTGAGTGAGAGAGAGACTAGAGAGAGGGAGATTCTTGGGAGAGAGAGATGGAGGGAGTGGGAGAGAGATAGAGGGTAGAGGGTTAAGGTTAGATGGTTAAGGGTAGAGGGTAGAGGGTTTAAGGGTTAAGGGTAGAGGGTTAAGGGTACAGGGTAGAGGGTTTAAGGGTTAAGGTTAGAGGAGAGAGACATAGAGTGAGTGAGTGAGTGAGTGATTGATTGAGTGATTGAGTGAGTGACTGAGTGAGTGACTGAGTGACTGAGACTTGAGAGAGGGAGAGGGGGTAGGAGGGAGAGACTTGAAAGAGAGAGAGGGAGAGGGAGTGGGAGAGAGATAGAGGGTAGAGGGTAAAGGGTTTAAGGTTTTAGGGTTTAGGGTTTAGGTTTTAGGGTTAAGGGTAGAGGGGAGAGAGATAGAGAGAGGCGATAGAGAGAAAAGTAGAGAGGGAAAGAAGGTGGAGATATTGAGAAAGGAGGCAAGGAGGGAGAGATAAATAGGTATAGAGGGAAAACTAGGTAGAGATAATTAGATATGAAAGTAGAGATAGAGGGAGAGGTAGGGATAGAGAGAGAGGTGAGACAAAAAAAAGAAGAGAGGTCTAGGTAGATAGAGGGAGGAGGAGATAAAAATAAGTAGAGGGTAGAGTGTTTAAGGGTTAAGGGTTTAGGGTTTAGGGTTAAGGGTAAAGAAGAGAGAGATAGAGGGAGTAAGAGAGAGAGAGGGGGAGGGATTGGCAAAGAGATAGAGGGTTAAGGGTTAAGGGTAGAGGGGAGTGAGATAGAAGGAGTGAGCGAGTGAGAGAGAGACCTAAGAGAGGGAGAGGGGGTAGGAGGGAGAGACGAGAGAGAGAGAGAGATATGGAGGGAGGGAGTTGGAGACAGATAAAGGGTAGAGGGTATAGGGTAGAGGGTTTAAGGGTTAAGGGTTTAGGGTTAAGGGTTTAGGGTTAAGGGTAGAGGAGAGATAGATAAAGGGAGTGAGTGAGAGAGAGATACCTAAGAGAGGGATAGGGGGTAGGATGGAAGGACTTGAGAGAGAGGGGGGGAAGGGAGTTGGAGAGAGATAGAGGGTAGAGGGTAGAGTTTTTAAGGGTTTAGGTTATAAGGGTTAAGGGTTTAGGGTTTAGGGTTAAGGGTATACTGGAGAGAGATAAAGGGGGTGAGAGAGAGGGAGGGAGTGGGAGAGAGATGGAGGGTAGAGGGTAGATGGTTAAGGGTAGAGGGGAGAGAGATAAAAGGAGTGAGTGAGAGAGAGGGAAACCTGACCGAGGGACAGGGGATAGGAGGGAGAGACTTGATAGAGAGAGAGAGGGAAGGAAGGAGTGGGAGATAGATAGAGGGTAGAGGGTTAAGGGTATATTATAGAGGGTTTAAGGGTTTAGGGTTTAAAGGATAAGGGTTTAGGTTTAATGGTAGAGGGGAGAGAGATAGAGGAAGTGAGAGAGACCTAAGAGAGAGAGAAGGGTTAGGAGGGAGAGTCTTGAGAGAGAGATGGGGATGAGGGAGAGTCTTTATATCTCGCCCCCTATCTGTCTCTCTCTCAAGTCTCTCCCTCCTACCCCTTATCCCCCTCTCAGGTCTCTCTCTATCTCTCTCTGTCACTCCCTCTATCTCTCTCCCATCTACCCTTAACCCTAAACCCTAAACCCTTAACCCTTAAACACTAAACCCTTAAAACCCTCTACCCTTAACCATCCCTCTATATATCTCTCTCCCACTCCCTCCCTCTCTCTCCAAATTCTCTCCCTTCTACTATCTCTCCATCTCTTAGGTCTCTCTCACTCACTCACTCACTCACTCACTCACTCACTCACTTCCTCTATCTCTCTCCCCTCTACCGTTAACCCTTAATCCTCTATCCTTAACCCTTAAACCCTAATCCATTAAACCCTTAATCCTCTACCCTTAACCCTTAAACCCTCTACCCTATACCCTTAACCCTCCCTCCCTCTATCTCTCTCCAATTCCCTCCCTTACTCTATCTCTCTCAACCCTCTTCCTCCTACAAGTGTCAACATATTTGCACTGAAATAATAAATATGTTGAGACTTCTTCGTATTCCAAACTCTTTATGATGGAATTTTAATGTGTGGAAAATTTGTCCCGAAATTTAATATTTTCATCAACCACACTATGAATTTTTATTGGCATATCCATTTATTTTGCCACTAATTTTTTTATTAGTTTGAGATTATTTTTAATTTGCTAATGAAAATATTTTTTTGGTTTGAAAAGAAGTTTTAATCCCCAACAAAAAAAATTTCTGTTTTGAAAACAGGTTTAATTTTCCAATGGAAATATTTTATTGGCTGAAAAAAAATTGCAATTAACAAGGGTTTTCCACAAACTTCTAGAGATTAAAAAAGACTAACCGATTGGTATTATTTTTTCTTGAAAAACAAAAAAATACACCAACAAAATTAATATTTTTATTAGGAAGTATATAAGATTTGCAAGGGTTTTATAACTTCACCAGGGGGGGCTTCTTAAATTTTTCGTTGCCTCTAACCACATGGCCAAGATAGAATCCTCTGCCTCAACAGGAGGCAACAAATCACCCTACATAGAGGGCACAAGCTTAAGGTAGGCCTCAAAAAGGAGATCCAAAAGGGATTTTTCCTTCTCATCCTCAAAAGACCACACCCCATCAATAGAAAATGACCCCCCAAGAAACCAACCCTTAGAACCATCGCTCACCACCACATCTAGATCAATGGTAGGAAAGGGAGAAGTTATCGCGGAAAGTGAAGCACCACCACTTGTGGCCGCCAAGAACCCTGACCTCACACCTCCATCTCCCACATTGTCTTCCACAACTCCCTTTCCATCACTAGAAATAGCTCCTATGTTTTCATTGCTTCCTCCATTGGCTAGCGTTTGTGCTATTTTATTTGCTACCCACATCACTACTCTCATTGCCCTCTTCATTATTTTGATTTACATATATCTAGTGTTATGAGTGTCTATTGATTCTAAATAGTTGTAAGTTTTAATATGAATAATATATTTATATATTATCACTTATAAAATAAAGTTAAAATATTAAAAAAATGGACCTGGATGTAGTCACACAACAAAAGTCCAAAAGAGCTACAACCCACAACTGATATCATTGTGCTTGAAATAATTATATACTCATCTAAAAATGAATACTTTATCCTCCACTCTAAAATGAATACTTTATTCTCCTAAGGAATGGACATACACAGTACACTCAAACAATTCTACCATACACTACAACTTAGAAAACTAACTTCTAAAGCACCAAACCTTGAACAACTTTGTCTGAAGAAATATATCAACACTATCAACACACCTTCAAATTTGAAAGACCTGGAACCAAATTGAAAAGAAATGCAGAGAAAAAAAACTTCTCCCAAAAACCTCTACAATACACTACTCACACACTTGTGAACACAACTTCTACACAATGATAGATAGCATACCAAATTCTGAATACAACACCTTTGAACATCTTTGATCAACATATCTAAAATGTATAAGAAGATCTTCAACCTAGAAGAAATACAAAGAGACACCAAAACACGACTCTTTAATACAGAACACACTGCAACTCACTGTTTCCTCTTTTTATCAAATTTTCTCTAAATCACTTGGAAAAGAAGCGCCAAAAACACATCCTGATCATCTTCATCACTTCCTTAACCATAGACAAATGATTATTAAGGAAACAGTAGAGGTTGACATTAGTAGCTTACTAATAACAACACAATGCAACTAATAAAAGAATGGATAACACCAATATACTCTTGCAACAATGTTCTACTCATCAATGACAACACCAACTATTCATACTTACAACGAATCTTCAATTCCCATGATTATTGGTGTGTTTTGTTGTACAATATTTTTCCAGTACCATACTCCCCCTTCATAAAAAACCACATCCTGACTAACAATCCATTGCTTTATGTCATTTGAAATTAGAAAATTTGTACCCTTTAGTTGCATAAGAATATCCCACAAAGATACAAAGTTGAGGTTTTGCATCAGCCGTCTTCCACCTCTGAACTAGAATATGAACATATGTTAGATAAAAAAATAAATGAGTCATAAATGCTTATGACCGCTCCTTATAAAATACTAAAATATTCTTGTTCCCTATCATAGTTAAATATATCATATTCTACATTAGTGCAAAATATGCATTTATTTTTTTGATCTAAATAACATTCATTAGCACAGTGCCCCTGCTTACCATATTTACAATAATGGGTGTCATTTATCCTTACCCTACCTCTTCCATATATATTACTCCTATATAGTTATTATAATAGCCTTTGTCATCATTATTGTAATTTTGGTTATAACATCCTCGATTAGGTAGTGTATTTTGTAATGTATTCACATTTCTTTGATTTACCCATGTAGGGCTTTATATCTAGAATTATCGACCAACCCCTTCACATATGCCCTTTTTTGAACATCTGTTCTATTATTATGGTGATCATTGCACCAAGGATCACGGTCATCCTCTTCTCATACAATCTAAATTTCCTTTTAAAATTGATAAAATGATTTATTATTATTTTCTAGTGTTCCATTTTAGAATCTAAAGTTTAAAGATTATTTTCAAATTTTATTTTATTTTAGAATATAATTTTTGTATTAGTTTCAATAGCAACTAAAATATTATTTTTAATTTTATATTATTATTTTTTTATATAATTTTTATAGGCATTCAACTAAATACATACTAATCAATAGTAAAAGCATATATTGCAAAGTTTAAATGTTTAATGTGTATCTATAGATCAAAATTTTCCTAAATTAAGAAATTAATTAGTGCCACATTTGAACGCATAAATATGTCTAATTTGTGTTATACCTTGAATACACACCTCACCTTTTATCTTTATTCATTAGGGACCCATTTTCTCTTTTCTATGTTTTTACATTTTCATCTATGAAACCCCTATTTTCCATTTTTTTATACATTTTCTAGATGTATTTGTTAGTCTTTAAGCTTTTGGTTCCTTTGTGAACCTTATAACATGTTTGAAGTTCTTGAAGAAACTATGTATCCAAATTAGACCTAAAATCTCGGCCTTCTAAGGAACATAGGACCTTTTAAATTTTCATCCTCAATATAATTTTCATTTGTCTTCCACTCCCACCCTATCCTTTTGTTTTTTGTGCATTCTCTTATTAAACGTCAAAACCTCAAAAGACTTAGGGACTTTTGGACTTTGATCTAGACCCAAAATTCTCTTCATTACTTAAATTCACCAAAATCGGGTATCATTATTGGTACATATGTAAGGTACATGAACTTGATATAGTTGAATTTTATATACCATTTTTGTTGTTTTGTATTCAAAATTATTCATTATTGATGCATGAACTCCCAGAGGCCATAACTTTTGATACGAGAGTCCATTTGATTTGAAATTTTACATGGAGGAGTGTCTCAAAAGAATTGGTCAAACAAAAAATAAACTTGTTTGATTGGATTACATATAGACACTATTCTGAGGCTTTTTTTAACCATCTAAGGCCTCAAAATTGTATTTTCGTGATTTTCTTGCAATTTCCAATTTTAGTTTTAAAAAGAAAAATTGAGATTTTTAATGTAATTAGAAGTTTTATTTCTCAATTAGTCTTACTTTAGTTAGACTCAAATAATTGGAAATTTTGATAGCCAAATGAGCAAGCATGCAATAGTACTAAAAATGGATAGATTTTAGTAGGGATTTTCCTAGTTAAGGATATTTTTTCAGTTGGAGAAGATAGAATGGAATGAAAAATAAAAAGAAGTGAATTGAAGCCTTGTAAATAATTGTAGTTATATTTTTTAATGAAATTATTTAATCATATCTATGTACTATGAATTTGGCTGCATCAATTATGGACTTTGAGTGGTTGATTTAAACTTATCTACTACCTTAAAGTGTGAATTTTGACTATTCTCGAATAAGGTTTTCACCAATCTTTGATGATCAACCTTATAAATTTTATTTGGATTTCATCTTCACCCTTACATCTCATGTTTTGCATTATATTGATTGAGTGTCATTCCTTTCCTGTTTTTTTTTAGTTTTGGGTTATGATGATGTTTCATTTATTGCTATTTTTTAGTAGTTATGGATTTTTGTTTAGATCATCTTTAGGTTCTTATAACTTCATTTATTAGTATTTCTCATTTTTTAACACTTAATTTAGAGTTTCTTGTTGTGTTTTAACCATTTAAGTTCATGCCATGGTTCAAATTTAAGACTTCAAGTAGTTTCATGTCCTCAACCTAACTCAACCCCTACCTAATTAAATAAAGCTTTACAATATCCAATAGGATTTATCTCCTTTTTCCATCCATTTTTTTAAGTAGTTTTAGAAGTTATATTTTTTTGGCATTCTCTCTCCTTTATCCATCAGATATTTTATGTAGTTTCAAAACTTGTCTAAAAATTTGACATGCTCTCGTTTTTATTTATCAAATGGTTGAGCTATTTTCAAACTTGGTCAAAATCCTTGATAAATGTCTTCTTTATTTTTATTGTTTCAAATCTTGGTTCTAAAACCATTTAAAATCCATAACACACTCTATTTTTTTCTCATCAGTGTTTCTTCTTGATTTTGAAACTACTCTAGAACTAAGATATGGTCTCCCCTTTTGTGATAGCTCATTATTTCTTAATTCATTTTGAGGAAGTTCTTAAACTTTCCTAAACCTACATGATATACTTTCAATTTTTTTTCTAACCCAACCATTCATGTTTTTATCAAAGATTCTTCATATTTGCAAAACTTATCTAAACCTCCAACAAACACACTCTATCCTTTGCCTATTGATATTTGGGCTTAATTCTAAAACCTTTCTAAATCTTGAAATGGTCTTCTATGTGTTCATCAAAAAACTTAACTAGCTTAAAAAGCCATGTTGAGGCCTAGCATGCTTGTCACCCATGGGAGTGCTTTTTTTAGGTTTGGATATGGAAGTTTTAGTTACAAATCCCAAGTTCATTCGCATTCATTTCCTAAATTCAAAAGTAAATTTTGCGCAAGGATAACTTATTGGATATCCCAACCTTTGAAAGGATGATGAAATCTTAAGCATGGATTTTGCGGAAGACAGGGAAATATCCTATACATCACTAGAAATGAAAAAAATAACAAGAAAAAGGGAGGGGGGATCGATAGGTAGGGGTCTTAGCGTGGGGAGCGGAGGAGGTTGTTCAGAGAATTGTAAGGAGGCTGCGCTGAAGACAAAGACCCCACACAGATAATCCGATGCTGAAGAGAACTTTGCGTGCCGTTGGGAAGGTATTAGGAAGTGATGAGGAATGCCGCGCCCATATAGGAGATGATTAACTTCTTCGAAAATTAGGAGAGTTTTGAGAGTGGGGGCCCATATAGACAGGTCAAAAGACAGTCTAAATGTGAACAGAAATGCAGATTTCAATCACATTCAAACATTCTCTTGAAAAAACTTGGAAAAATAAGAACATCGATAAAGGGATTTTAGGCACATTAATTTAAAATCTTTGACTTGACTAAAGTCAAGTCTGCTAAGTCGTATTTGCTGCGTTCTTTCTTGGTTGAGTAATTTGCGCCACCGACTTGTATAATAATTGTCCGCCACTCCAGACTTGACTCTAAACCTACTTGAACCTTACGCTAAAATGTCTCTCACCGTGTACTATGCGTAAGTAGACAGCACCCACCATAAATAGGGGTAGCAAATGGAGGAGAATAAACACACAATGCAAATCATGGCTATACAAAATAGTAAGAGCAAGACCTTCTGGTTCTCTTCAGCATGTGTACTGCTTATTTTATTAGTGTTGGTGGACGTGGGAGTCTGTCAAACTGGCGGAGTGGATTCTATAGTTTCTTCTGATTTTTTTAACTCTATAGTTGGAGGAGCTACGAGTGGGTGTGCAGGAAATGGGTTTTATAGTTATGATTCCTTTATTAATGCTGCTAATGCTTTCAATGACTTTGGGACATCTGGGTCTTCTGATGTTAATAAGAGAGAAGTTGCTGCCTTCTTTGCTAACGCTGCCCATGAGACTGGAGGTAATACATGCATTACAAGTTCTGATTTTACAGTTATGTTCTTTTCAATCTATTTTTATGTTGTTTACTAGCAGTACTAAAAGGGGTTGTATAACAGGGTTTTGCTTCATGGAAGAGCAGAATACAGACGACAAATACTGCGATACCAACAACGCTCAGTATCCCTGCAACCCCGACAAGAATTATCATGGCAGAGGCCCTCTGCAGCTCTCATGGTCAGTAACCATTTTCAATTCCTACATAATTAGTTTTCAAAATTTAATCAATCAAATATTATAACATTGCTCTTTTATAGCTAAGGTATGCTAATGTAAGGTGACGAGTACAGGAACTATAACTACGGAGCTGCAGGAAACTACCTTCAGTTTGATGGGCTGAACAATCCAGAGGTGGTGGGCACTGATTCGACCATCTCATTCAAGACGGCGGTGTGGTTTTGGATGGTGAACAGCAACTGTCATAAAGCAATCACGTCTGACCAAGGCTTCGGAGGCACCATCAGAGCTATCAACAGCATGGAATGCGACGGTCGAAATGATGCAACTGTGAGCAGCAGAGTCGAATACTTCCAGAGGTTTTGCCAGCAACTCAACGTCGATCCAGGATCGAGCCTTCGATGCTAATTTTTCTTAAATTATCCTTCCCTATCATTAATTCTTACAATAAGACAGCCATGCCATGCAGTTGCCGATTCACATCACCTCCATCGCAGTACTTATAAGTGCTCTGATTTCCTATGAGACCCCACTTTTATAGATATATTTTTACTGATATATTCGGTGTTGACAACGAAGACTTTGTATCCATTTAAGTGGTGTTTATGTAGTTCCGGTAGAATATTTTTGCTTAATGAAAACTATTTGCAGTGTGCACTTTTCTTAAAAATAGGTCCATAGCCATGCCAGGTCACGGGTTTGAAACCACGCATCAAATAACAAGTTCTTGCGTGTTACAGCTATGTACTTGTGCTTCCAGCTCATCGTAGCAATATTTAAGCTTATGTACTACAATTTCACTTAATGTATTGCTTTATGTTATCTCTTTTTTTCTCTTAATTGTAAAATAGTGGTATTGACAAATACTTGTGTAGGGTAGTTATATGATCAAGTTGTGCGATATTTATATACAAGAATATAATCACATAGCCATATTTACACTGAATTATACAGATTTAAACATATAGCAATAAGCATGAATGTTATATTGTGTAAACATAACATGATCAATGTCTTTTTAGTGATGGAGTTTCTTTTGGAAAGGGTTTCTCTACATATATCTAGTGTTATGAGTGTCTATTGATTTTAGTGTGTTAACTTATTTTTCTACATGCTTATACATATTAATTTAATGGTTAATCACATGATAACTTAATTAGGTAATCAATTTTCCTCATTATTCGTTTACACTTTCACATATTAGTTCATCCAATTTCTCAACAAATTTAAGGCAATCTACAAGGGGCATGCAAGAAGTTTACTCAAAGTCTTGGACCTACATCCCATGGAACAATTTATTAGTAAGATTGACTTCAACAATATGGCTGATGACTTTATTTTTTACAAATTTAAAACCTAATATAGAGTAGTTTTAAAATATATAAATTTTAAAATCTTTGAACCTAATTTTCAATTCATTTTTTATTTTTTCAATGTGAAGTATCATAGAATTGAAATGACATATATTTTTATTGTTTAAATTACCTTTTTTTTAATTACATGTGACGAATCTAGATACCATTCTCTAAAAATAATAGAAAATCATGTTACAATTATTTTAGGTTTGTGTGAGTCACACGTGAAGGATTTTAGATTTATGCCTTAATCCAACTCAATAATTAATAATAAAATACTTGATAAAATATTACAAAAATGATCCAAACCAAATTTTAACATCATATGTATCTATCCACAAAAATATTTTCAGACTATTTTTATTTACTACTTATTATGCAGGTTGTTATACGCAAGCATATTTTACCCTCTAACATACACACATACATAAATACATGCACACACACACACACACACACACACACACACACACACACACACACACGTGCATACATACATACATACATACATATGTGCATGCATACATATATGTTAGTGATGTACACAAGTATATTTTAGCCTCTGAAAAACACACATGCATAAATACATACATGTTACTTTTTTTACATCATTTAGTTAATAAAATTTCATCATTTATATATTATGAATAAATACAAATTTTGAAAACCTAAAAAATAAATCTATATATTATAATTTTGTATCACATAAGAATTCTTCCTATAAAATCTTCAATATTTTTCCTAAGTGTAGTGTCGAGAAATGTCATCGGTGACATTTTTACACTTGTTTGAGCCCTCCTTATAAAATTGAGCTTGATGTTGCTTTGACTTAGTGTTGTAATGTGATTAACACACTCGCATTAGGTCTTGGGCCCTTGTGAATTAAATAAACTTAGTCATCCCTTATTTCAAGTGTTGTAACACACTTTCACACTTTTCTAAGGTTTTATTTAAATAATTAGGCTTTTTTAAACTTGAATTGGCCTTATTTTGCATCCACAAGCCTCATTTAATGCATCTTTTCGAGGATGATCCCGACACAAATCAACATTCAATCGTAATTAAAGTATTTTCAAATTGTGTGGCCAAGATTTGGTGGTTTGGGACTCATTCGCCACCTTGGGTGTATGAGTCCCACCTAGGTTTTTGGGTCTCGATCCTCGTTTCACACCTTTCTAAGTATTTTTGAACTTGGTCCCATAAATTATGCCTAATAGAACTCATTCACCACCTTGGGTGAATGAGTCCCGTGTGGCCCAACATTAAAATTAATTCAAAATTGTAGCGGGATTTTATCCCCCTAGATCTAATGTCAACTTGTAGTGTTGTAATTTTGGGGATTCTTGCATAATTAAGTATAAATACAAAAAAAATCACTCATTTTACACCTAGCAAGTTGAATGAGCATCCTTATAACAAAGTTGAGTTCACAAGAGCATTCAACGGTAGATTATCAAGCATTCAAGAGCATTATTCAAGCATCAAGCATCATGTCAAAGATTTCATACATCATGTTTTTTTTTAGCTAACAATTGCGATGTAGGGTTTTATGATTCAAGCCATAATTTCATTCAAGATCTATTACATTCAAGCAAGACTCAAGATCTACATCCATTGGAACCATTTCATACATGTTTATAACACTTCATTGATAGGGTTTGGTGAGTTACAACATCTTGTTTTGTTCATTCATCATTCTCCATTCCTATTTCATTTCATTTCAAGGTTTGATTACCAAAACAAGGTTTGACCAAGGAAAACCACTATCCACTAACAAAATAATATTTTTCCCTCTCTTTAGTGTGAGATTTATAGGTTTAGATTGAAGATACATTGAAGAGTAAGTTTGGATAAATTTTTCAAAGTGTTCAAAGTTTTCAATGTTGTCACCTTGCATTAGAGAAACTTGGAGAACTTCTACAGGTTGCAAATCGGGGTTTCGGATGCAAAAATCAATCAAGAAGCGCAGAGCGGACCTTGAAGACTAGATTCAGAATTTGAAGCTTCAAAAGACCCTAATGGGACTAATTTTCTAGAAGTGGTGAATGAGTCCCACTACAATTTTTTTTCAGGATTTTTTACAAATTTGGATACCCGTTTACTAGATTCATGTTTCTGCACAAAAACTCATATTTGGGACTGATTCGCGCAGTCTAGCATATGATTCCTAATCAATATTAAATTCATAATTTCCAGCATTTCAAAGCCTCATCCAACCTCCTTCTAGTTTCCAAGTGCACACATTTCATCATGTAGCTTTATGTTTTTTTTTTTATATAGTACTTTTCTAGGTCATTTAGTGAAGCATTGCATCATATTAGGATTTAGCATTTTGATTTGCATTGCATTTTTCTTTCCAAGTCTTAACTTGGTGGTGAACCCCTCATTAGTTTACAATCAATCCCTAGGAAAACCCTACTACAAGATCTCTTTCTCCTTTGCATTGAGATCTCTAGGGTTATCCTTGAATGAAAGAGAGTGAAGATTGTTATTCTATCTCCCAAGCATAGAAACCATAACAAAAATTCCACCCTTTCATTTTGTTGAACTTGCATTTAGAACATCATAATTTTGATTTGGAGTGCATCATCATCCTAGATCTTGTTTGCATTAACATTGTATTAGGGTTTGCATTAGTTAGTTGGCATCCTAGGGTTTCTACTTTTGCATTAGTGAAAGTGCATATAGTTTGCATTTTTGCATCTCAAATAATTGAAATTCATACAAAATCTGCATTTGCACTCAAGTTACAGATCATAAAACATAAAAAGCATCAAAATCAATTGAAACTTTTTGAAAAAATTTGGAAATTTTGAAAAAAATCCCTCACTAGGACTCATATGCCCCTGATGTATTGTTTTGTGCTCATCTCTTTTTTTTTAATTGTAAAATAGTGGCATTGAAAAATATATTTGTAGGGTAGTCCTATGATCAAGTTGTGTGATATTTATATATAATAATATAATCACATAATCATATTCACAATGAATTATACAAATTTAAACATATAGTAATAAGCATAAATGTTATATTGTGTAAATATAACATGATCAATATCTCTTTAGTGATGGAGTTTTCTTTCAAAACGGTTTTTCTACATATATCTAGTGAATGAAATTAATGAATGCTTCTTTTAAATAAATAAAATAATTCTTAAATAAAATAAGCTCATATTATTAGTACTTATGATTAAACAATATTATTGCAATTATTTTGACTTAATTACGTATTAGCAAGTAGATTTTTAATAAATAAGAAGTTCTAATTTCTTTTATACTAATATTTAAATATTTATCTATTATAAAGTAAAGCTGCAAATTTTTTAACTTAAAATTATTTTAGAAATCAATTATTTAAAATTTGATTTGCTAAGATTTCTTTTTTGCATTTTCTGAGTTACATGAATGCTAAAAATAGTATATACAAGTTTAAGTTCATGAAACAATTTAAATTTTCTAAAATAAAGATAATGGAATGTATAATTGTTATATTAAGCTATGGTAATAAATTGTATTAATTTTTAATTTTAATATGTGGAAAAAAATTATATTTAATTTAAAGTAAATATAAATAAATTATATTTTTTTCAGAAATATATATCAAGCTATCATTTTATTATTTTTTTCATGATAGAACTAATGTATTAATGTCCAAACACTTAGTTAATTAAAAAGATGATAAAAACTAGAAAGTAAAAAAAGTAGTTTATAACTATATTAAGTTAAATTAAAGTAATATTAGAAAGATTTCAATTATACTTTACTCTTTTATTGATTTTTTGAGGTTTTAGGTGCAACAAACATTTTTTTTAACTAAAACTATCAATTAAAATTATTAAAAAGTAACATGTAAGTAAAAATAAAATAAAACAATTGAAAGTAATTACTTTATTTTTATTAGTAAATTATTGAATTAATGTTTGTGCATGTAACTCACAATTGATAGTGTGTCATGTGTGCCCTAGGTGAACTTGGTTCTTTCATCATATCTAGTCAAAATAATTTCTTTATTAAGTATAATTATTAAAGGTATTAACAATTTACAAACATAATTTCAATGATGATCTATAGATCATCAATATAAATAACATACAAAAATTTAGAGAAGACACAAAAATATCATGTTCCTTTGATCATTGATGTAAATTTCTATTTATACAAGTATATAATGAAACTGGATAATATAGTTCTACTACAACCTAATCGACCATAACTGTATGTTAACAAAAAAATGATCACTAACAATTTTTACTATCATCCACTCCCTCATAATACACATTGTAGGAAAGCATCATCTTTTCAATGAGATTACTTGTAGCAACATCATTTTTCCACTCTTCTTTGGCTTCTACTACCCAATTTTCTTATAATCTTGAAACGACACACAATAGAGTTTCATATTTCATATCCTTTTTAGATAATGCATCTACCATAATATTTTTCTTACCTTTCTTATATACAATCTCAAAATCATACATCAATATCTTAGTTAACCCATTTTCATTTCTCGTTCGAAGATAATCTTTGTCCTAAAAAATATTGTAGGATATAATGATTTGTCTTAAATTTAAATTGTCTACTCATTAGATATGGCCTCAATTATTTTATTGCATGAAGGAATAGCTAGTATTGCCTTCTCATAAATAGGTTTGAGTTGATTCTCAATCTTTAATTTGTGACTCTCAAAAGTGATGGACCAACCCTCCTACATGAGGAGTACTTCTATACCATTACCTGAAGCATCACACTCCACAATAAAATCCTTTGTGAATTTTGGAGTAATGATAAATGGGGCAGTAAATGTAATACCCCTCTGTTTTGCCTTTTGGTTGGATAGTGTGTCCTTGTGTTGTTTTGTTTGTTTTGATGTGTTTCTGGATATTTAGATACCTTATTATGTGTGTTTTGTGTTTGTACTTTGACTTTGGAACTCGGTTACTATTTGATCACTATTCGTTAAGCGATGTGAATTTTATATTTTGATGTGATGGTATTTTAATCAGATGTTATCATTATGGCATGTTTTGAATTAACATTGTGAATATTTGAATTAATGATGTGTTATAATTTTGATTATATTAATGATGTTAGATTTGTCAGTTAGTAATACTGTATTGGTTAAGGGGATGGGATTGCATCACTCGCTTGCGAGCGCCCTGCGATTTTGAGATTTCCTCTTCATGATGTGTTTTAATTATGACATATATATGCATGTGGATATACTCTTTGTTCGCAGGTTGACAGGTACACGACATCGACTTTACCTAGTTTCACAGGTTTGAGTGTGTCCATTGCCCAACGGTATCGATTGGGAGATAGTAGCTAGGTTTTTTGTTCCAAGTCATCACCCTAGTCATAGTGTGTTGTCGGGTCTTAGTCAGGTTGTGTTGCTTTGAATTTGTCCTTTCTCTTTGATTATTAATCACATGTTATAAAGGGAAAAATAAATACTTCTGTAGTTAAGTTGTGGATTAAATTGATCTGGGATTATGTTAGTAATGTAATTTATTTTATTATTAATTTAATTTAATTAATAAATAATTTAATCGGGGAATAAATTTATTTTATTAATTAATTAAATTTATGATGTTGAAATAAGTTAAGTTATTCATTGTGAAATTATGGATTTAATGTTGGAAATCGAAAATAAAAGGAAAAGGTTTGAAATTGCATTTTATAAATTTTTAAATCCAAAAATTGAAAATAAGAAAGATATTTTTTATTATGTTTTTAAAAAAATTTGAGGGTTGGTGCATGGATATTTTGAGAATTTTCTTTATTATTTGAATTTTCTTCATTAGTTTTTTTGAACGACTATGAAAATTTGAGAATAGAAGAGGGGAAGAAATTTTTGCATTTTGTGGGTTTTGGATTGAAGTTGTGGAATTTGTTGAGTTGAAGTTGGAATCAAGGAAGGAATGTGTGCACCATCTGGATCTTCTCAACTCTTGCATACCAGGTTCATGTTTTCAATTTTATTTGTTTTGCAAATATATTTACATATGTTTTGCTGTTGAAAAAAAATCATGTTAAAAGCATTTAAATCTTCTATTTGATTTGCAAAACAAACCCAGTTTGATTCTTGTTTCAAAATTTGGAAGAAAACCTCTATTTTGAAAAGAATTGTTTCAAAAGAAAAATGAAATTCTTGGTTGTAATGGTTGTTTTTACTTTGGGTTTCTCAATTTGTTTTGTAAATGGGGCTATGGAAATGTAATAGATATATTTACATATATATACATATTTTTTTAAATATTTCATAAAAAGGGAGTTATGCTGGCAAAAAATTTATAAATAAACCCCAGGTGCGGATTTAAAAACCACTGTTTTTTTAGTTTTCATTTTTTTTATATAAAAAAATTATTTTAAAATGTAGTGGGTTGGGGGAGGCACTAGGGGCTCACCCCCACCGCACCCCCATGGGAGGCGCGTGGAGGGAGTCGCGCCCAGTGCGACCCCCACGGCCCACTCGCCGTCGGTGCGGTAGCTGCTTACACAGCCGCCACCACCATCGCCGGTGGGCGGCTGTGTTGTGCATAGCACCACCGAAGATGGTGGCTGGTTGTGTACATAGCCACCACCACTGATGGTGGCGCCCCTTCCAATAGCATCAGTTGTGCTTTGCACAGTCGACGAAAATCCTTAGCGTGCGGCCCAAGATAAATTTGTGGCTCAACCCTAAGGGTTGGCACGTGGATCGAGGCACAAGTTGCCCTTTTTCAAAAAAAAAGGAAATAAATAAAATAAAATTTTATATTTTAATATTATAATATTTATTATTATATTTATAATATTAATTTATTAATATATATTATAGTCAATATAGTATGTATTAATAATTAATATATATATATATATTTTTTTTTTTATTAGACTGCAGGAATCGGGTAGCACGACCCCCTATAAACTGTAGTGTGCCTGGTAAAATTTTTAACGTGACCGGCAACACTAGTGTGACACGCCCTCCGATACCACGGGAGTGGGGGAGACTAGACCTCATGACCAACCTACTGCAACATGAAAGATTTAGCCAACTGAGCTAGGGCCATATTAATAATTAATATTATATATGTATTTGTGTAGATGATTAAAATGGATATATATATATATATATATATTATGTGTATGTGTTTTTTTTAAATTATGTTTCTTGAGAGCATGGTTTAAGTTTACTTGGGGAAATAGAAAATATATTAACTTTAGTTAAATCATTGTTTTAGTTTAAAACATTATTCTAAAGGGGAATTAGTTTTGATATTAAATAAAATGTTTTCAAGACAAGTTGATTGTTTTTAAATGGTTATATTGAAATGAGGAGGCGATAATTATTTTATAACATTGAATTTTGGTTTATATGATAAACTGGTTAATTTATCGTTATTTAAATGCAGGTAAGGAAATTAGCTAATTAGTGTTAATTTCTCTCTTATTTGAAAGGATGTATTTCATTCAATTTATTTAATGCGATAAATTACCGAAGGTTAATGAGGAAATGGATTTAGTAAATCCAAAGTAGATTTAATTACTATCTTCTTGCTCGTCTTGATTGTGAACTGTTTTCATCTTCGCTTTGGGGAAAAAGGTTCAGTACGAGTTAATGAAGCTTCTAGATGGGTTTTAATATGTGGATTGTCGTGTCGTGTTGTCGACCTATTTTGAATCCCTTGGGTAGTGCATGTTGCGTTATCAATTAATTACCCAGTTTCCACGAACGGGGATGTTTTGTGCCTCCTGTGGAAGGAGGGGATTATGTGATTTATGACTCCTAATAGAGGAGTGGCTTTTTTATGTTTGTACCTCCAATGTTGGAGTGAGTTTCTTTTTAGGTTCCCTCCTAGAGTTGGAGTGGTTGTAATGTCTATTTTGTGTGCACTTGGGTTCCCTTGGTAATTGGTTTGATTGTGTGTTGTCAAGTAGAAGAGTGGCTTTCGTTAGGCGTCGGAGCCCAAAGAGGTAAACTGGATAACCTTCGCAGGTGGTTTAATCAAGTGATAACAAAAAAAATACTTAGAAGATTATGACTAAATTCTCACTAATCAATATATTTTTGCCTCACTCATAGACACAAGGGCTCGTTTAGACTTGGGATGAATGGGAAGGCCTGGAATGGTAAGGTCATCTATCTTGTCTTTACAAAAGGTTTTTGATCCCGCATTAGTAAGTATGAGGGTTGGGGATCGATTGAGGCCACCAGGATAACCGAAGCCTATGAAGATCCGCAGTGGGTAACTCATGACAAGTTGTGTGATGACACTATGTCTAGGACAACAATTGGTACTTGTTCATTGTGTATATGGTCCTCTTAACATATCTGATCTGTTTTATATCTGGAAGCAATGTGACCATGTTATATTTGTACTTATCTTGTACTTGTGTGGTACTTGTGTGGTACATGTGATTGGTTGTGTTAGTTTGGTTCAGTTACGTGTTATTTTGTGTCTAGAGGTAGATGGCCTTGGCTAGGATCCCTTATTACTATCTCCTAGCATGGGGGGTGGGCCTTTGGGTTCCACTTGGGTTGGTGGCGCGCACCTTACTTCGTTGGGTTATTTCTTCTGGTTCGTGTGGACGATATTTCCAGTTGGAGAGCTCATGGGATCCAGTTCTTTTCAAGCTTTATTTATTTCAGTTGATCTTGTGATGTATTACCCCTCATTTGTTATCGAGGTGGAAAGTTGTAATTGTAATTATGGTTATTGGACTTACCTCATTCGGGGAATGAGAGATGTAATCTTATTTTTTATTTATCGATAAATGAAATTGAAAGTTATCTATTATGCTTTGATGTAATTTATCTTATTTGGAATGTATGTGTTTAATTTCTTAAGTAATTAAATTACATGGTTTAGATTCATGTTTTTTGTTGAGGTTCTATATAACCTCTATCTCATAACCTTAGAGGTTGTTGGCATTAGGTGGTGAACTTGCATGTTAATGGTACTTAAAAAAATAAAAAAAAATTAGTCTGTTTAACTAGTTAATTGCAACTTCCTCTAGGGTTGCATGGCAGGGCGTTATAGTAAACATACCTTCATTCAGTCTCTCAAATGTTATATTAGCTAATTGATTATGTTGAAAATGATACTTACTCAACGAAATTGTGAGAGGAGCTACTATATGGCCATAGTTCTTCAAAAATATTCTATAGTATCTAGTCAATCCCAAGAAGACCCTCAATTTCTTGATGGTTTTGGGAACATTTCATTCCATGATAGCCTTCATTTTGTTAAGATCCACCTTTAATCCTTTGTGTGAAACTATGTGCCCCAAGTACTCAACCTCTTTGAGACTAAAATTTCACTTGGAAGGCTTAGCATAGAGTTGGTGATATTTGATAAGTTGTAATTTGCTAGATTTACATGATGTAGATTTTCCTCCCATGTCTTGATATAAATCAATATATCATCAAAGAACACTAATACAAAAATCCTCAAAATTTTAGTAAAGATGAATTTCATCAAACTTTAAAAATTAGATGGTGCATTAAATTAAAACAAAATGGCATCACCAAAAACTCATAATGAACCTCATAAGTCATAAATTTTGTCTTAGGAATATATTCTTCCTTAGTTTGAAGTTGGTGATAACTTGATCTAAGATTTAACTTTTTTAAAAGCATAGCTCCATTCAATTTAGCTAGTAAATCATCAATTATTGGAAGATTAAACATATCTTTGATGGTATACATATTTATAACTTTATATTTTGTGCACATGTGCCAAGTTTGATCCTTCTTACATACCATCACTATAGGATAGAAGTAAGAATGTTGGTTATTCTTAATAATTCCTAACTCTATCATCTCTTGAACAATATTTTCAATCTCATTTTTATATATATGGGAGCCTATAAGGCCTAATTCTAAGTGGTTAGATTCTTGAAACTAGTTTTATGGAATGATAATGATTGCTCTTAGAAGGCATTCCTTTAGGCATATCTCCAAAATCCACTTGAGTGACAATCTATGACTGGTTGTAAATTTTGATGGGTAGGATCATTTGATTTATAGGATTCTAATGAAAATAATTGGGCCACATATCCATCAACTCCTTCCTTAAGAAAATTTTGTGTTTGATGAGAACTTACCATCTATGGGGACTTAACACACAACCCTCTTAGCTTCACTATATTTCCTTCTCTGTGAAATATCATGAAAAAATCTTATAATTTAATCTCAATTATGCCCAAAATAGTAAGTCATTGTATTCCCAAAATAATATTTTCTACACCCATGGATATAGCACACATTGAGAAATCAAGATGATAATATCACATGGATAATATAGTGTAAAATTTCCTAGAACAACTAACAATATCCCAATCTACAATCAAAACCTAAAATTCTAAAGCTAGATATATAAAAAAAAATAGACATGAGTAGCTAAATTTTTGTTGATAAAATTATGAGTGCTTCATGATTTTATCAATATTGTTACTCTCTTTATTTAAGAATATCACTACCATGAGAGTTTTTGGGGTACTAAAACTTGAGAGTCCATGACACAAAATTATTTGTTGGGGATCTTGTGCTTCATTCTTTGAATCTTCCTCACCCTCTAATGTTGTCTCCTCTTCTTCTTCCTCACTTGGACCTACAATACATAACAATTTCTTCTCATTGCATTTATTTGATCTACTATATTTTATATCACAATTAAAACATAACCTTTTTTCTCTCTTCTCCTTAATTTATTGTGGTGTTAATCTAGTAGACAGACGAAGTCACGGTGTTGAGAATCCTTTCACTCTTATCCCATTAACCCCTTTCCTTCTAGGAATTAAATAAGTTTCTTCTCTATCATTCATGCTAAGATAAAACACTTAGATATACAGTAGGAATAAAAAAATTCTCCTCATGTTGGATGTGATCCTTTCGACTGCCCAAAAATAATTCACTATAAGTGTATCCACCCTCAAGGATAGATTTATTAATTGTTCAATATAATCATTGACTAATCCTTTTTGGTGAATTTTATCTAGTTCACTAAAGAAGTTTTCGGACACATTATTGCTATATTGTGATTGTAACTCCTTTGTAAATATAAAACATGAGATAGTAATACCCTTTTTCTATCATTGAGTATATAGTCATCAATACCAAATGAATTTCTCTAGTTCTAGATATAGGTAAATGATGCAGGACCTTTCTGTTAAAATTTTGATTCGTTTTAAATTTTGTTTGGTGTTTTATTTGAATGCAATTTTGGCTTGCTTATCCATAGCTTGAGGAGAGAATAATGTAGTTTAAAACTGATCATGTGAGAAAAGAAAATAGTTAATGAAGAGAAAGGGGGTGACCGAAGAAGGAGCAGAAAAGACACTGTTTCAGGGGGTTGTGTTTTGTCTTTGGCAAAAAAATAATTGAATAACTGTTCTTTTTTTTACTTGGAACCAAAGGAAAAATGATTTTGGAAGGAAAAGAGAGAGGCATCGACTCATTTTTTAATAGGGGTGGCATGTGCAAGAAGTAACAACCATATTTTATATGGGAGGTAACAAATTGCAATGAGGAAATCAAAGGAAGCATATGTTAAGGTGAAAACAAACCATGCCAGATAACATGGGGCAAGAGACTCATGTGAATGTTGTTAGGCCAATTGGTAGGCTATGCCCAGATAACTTCAGATTTGTGATGAAATGAAATGGGCAGAGTATGCATGGAAAAGGATAATGCAGAGGTCAAGAGAATAAGTTATTGGCAAGAAAGGATCAGAAGGCAGGGTGAACTTTATTTGGGCAAAGAGTGAAGCTGAGAGGAAGAGCACGAGATGTAGGGAACAAAGGAATATGAAGGCTAGTGTGAGGGAGAAATGAATGCATGGACATAATTGGGCAATGAATTTTCTAAAGACATTGTAATGTTGATATCTTAATAAGGTTGATTGATTATTTTCAAGTTTGACTAAATTGATGTGGGTAATCATGATTCGATTTATATTGACACAAAATTTATCCATTTTTATTTCTTTTGCTAATGTGGTCTATTGTAATCTAAACTTTTGTGAGCTGGATGTGAAATTGGGTTGCGTGTGAATATCACTATCATTAATTTGGTATTAGAGCCGAAAGATCTGGTCCATAGAAATTAGTTATGTTGATTTGTATTTGGTTAAGTATGTGTATTGCACATTGATAGGTTTATTAGAAGAGTTTGGGTACCAAAAGACTAGGCTGAGAAGAAAAAGAAGAAATCCTAGGTGAGGTATCACAACGAAAGTAGAGAAAGGATAGAAATATGTGGTAACATTTTGGAAAAGAGAGACAAAATGAAAGAAAACATAGAAAAGAAAAATGCATAGTTTGAAAGGGAGATGGCAGTGTTAAGAAGAGATTTAGAGAAATGTAAGATTGCAGTAAAGAAATGGCTTGAAGAAAGAAGGAAATATTATGTTTGGTATTGGCCAATGAATAAGAAAGTGAAGTGGCCTATGAAGATGATTGTGAGAAGAAGACAAAGGATTACTGTCTTGAGAAGAAAAGAAGAAGATATAGGAGGAGCCCACCAAAGTTGGAATAACATAGAGTTTCCAAGCAACTTGCATAGGAATAGATGCAAGAAGTTCTTATTGTAAAGGACTTAAAGGAAAGTTCAAGGAAGAAGTGTAGAAAGAAGCACTCAAAAAGGAGAAGTAAAGAAGAGAGGAAGGTGTCCATGTAGGAGGCATTCATTGAGACATTTTGGTCTCTGGTTTTATTATCTAATGTTGTGTTTAATTATGTGTATGTAGGTATGAGCAACCTTGTTGGAAAGGTCAAGAATAAGACCTTGAAGATGAAAAAAGATGAAGTAAGAAAAGAACTTTAAGAAAGAGTTGAAGTTGCGAATGAGAGGAGATTAGTTACAATAGTATGTCAAGAAAAGTTTGCAACAGTGGTACATGGTTCAAAAGTACTTGAGAATGAAGAAAAGGTTAATGTTGAAGTTCTGTTGTTTGATAAAGAAGATGAGGAAGAAACCCCAAAGTCTCACGATGCCTTGGAAGGTGTTGTAGAAGTGGGGAAAGATGTCTATGAGCAGAAAACATTGGAAAACAAAAATGCAATGATGAAAGCAATTCAAAATAGCGGGTAGAAGGAAGTTACAATACTAATTTTGGCTATGTAAGTGGAAACAAAAATATTAGTTTTGATCATAGAAGAAATAATGTAGATAAGAAATTTTATAAGGAGAGAAGGAAATTGGTAAATCATGGGTATATAATTCCAAGTTGGCAAAGGAAACTAGTTGTTAAGGGGTGACAGATAAAATGAAAAGAAGAAGGTTCTTTTGATAATGTTTGTACTAAAAAGAAGGTGCAAAGTATGGAATATATGTTGAGGAACAAGTAGAAACCATAATTTAGGACAAGTTGGCAAGCAAGGAGGAATAGAGAAGATGAATTAAGAAGAATAAGTGCAACAATGAAGAGACAACAGTCAAATGATATGAGAATTAAAGTGTGGGTTGTGAAGCATGTCACAGCAAAAGATTGTGTTGTTGCAAGGCATAATGATAAGGAGACAATGTTCGAGAGTTGGATGTATGAAGAGGAGACCAAGGTCAATGAACAAGGAGACATGGTAGAGGATGGGAAAGAAGATAAAATCCAAAAGCATGTAGTAGAATTTGAGAAGAAGAAGCATGGTCCATACAAGGTAAAAGGGAGGCAATCTAACTTTGGTGAAGATGCTTTTGAGGATTTGACCAAAATTTGTGGATATGAGATAGACATGTGGAGGATGGTAGATGAGAAGAATAGTAGAAGGAGTAAACATCAAAATAAAAAGGGAGGTAAACATAGGCAGATTGAAAAGAGTAGAATTAACAAAAACAAATTTAGAATGCATGTGAATGAGGAATTAAAAAGAGCAATAAAATACAAGAATGTACATCAGACAGAAGGATACAAAAAGAAGATGCATATGAAGAACTAGAGAAGTAGACATTGGGGCAGAAATAGAAGACAAATAAATTCATGATGAAGAGAGAACAAAGAGATAATTGGACAAGAGAATATAGGAAGTAAGGCAGCTTATGTTGGAGTAGTAGTAATCAAAAAGGGTAAAGACAAACAAGAGTATGAAGAAGACATTGCAGAGATCAACATGGAAGAAGGAGAAATAGTCAAATATAAGGAGGAATATTTGTGGGTAGGATTTACATTAAAATATTAGGAATGGGGAGACAAGCTTGGAGGCATGCAGACAGTGGGGGAAATACCGAATGTAAAGATGGAGTTTATAATGGAGGATAAAGATATTGTTGCAGTGATAGAGGCAGACTCTGGAAAGGATATTGTGGGTTGTGGTTTGGATAATGAAGTCAATAATGATTTATTGTTGTAGCAGATGGCCATGGATGAAGAATGGATGGAAAAGATGTTAGTTGAGGTTGTGGAAGGTGAAAATGAAATAGGAAGTATAGACATGATAGATATTGATATGCAGATGTATGGAGTGAGAAAATTTGAAGACATGGAAATCTTTAATTTCCATGTTGTTGAGTGGATGTGAAAAAATAGGAGGAATATGGTGAATGGAGGCTATGACTTCATGAGTGTAGAGCTAAAAATTGAACCACAATATTGGAGGAACATGATAGATGTGATAGAATGATGTTGGAAGAAGAGAAATAAGAACAACGACAAGAAGCAGTTGTGAATGGTTACTTCCATGTGCAAGAGCACATTCTTTAGTCCCTTGGGGAGTCTGACGTAGGAGTTTTTGTAAAAAAATTGGTTTGCTTTTAAATTATGTTTGGTGTTTTGTTTGAATGCAATATTTTCTTGCTTATCTATAGCTTGAGGAAAGAATAGTGTAGTTTAAAATTGATCGCGTGGGAGACAAGAAAATGGTTAATGAAGAGAAAGGGGCCAATCCAATAAGGAGCAGAAAAGACACCATTTTAGGGGGTTATTTTTTCACGAGCAAAAAAGAATCAAATAACAGATCTTTGTTTTTTCTTGGAACCAAAAAGAAAAATGATTCTAGAAGGAAAAGGGAGAGGCATCGACTCATTTTTGAATAGGGGTGGCCTGTGTAAGAAGTAACAACCATAGTTTAGATGGAAGGTAACATATTGCAATGAGGAAATCAAAGGAAGCATATGCTAATGTGGAAACAAACCATTCCAGAGAACATGGGGCAAGAGACTCATGCAAGAACTATTAGGCTGATTGGTAGGCTGCACCCAGAGAACTTCAGATTTGTGATGGAATCAAATGGGCAAAGTATGCATGGAAAAGGATAATACAGAGGTTGGGAGAATAAGTTATTGGCAGGAAAGGGTCAGAAGGAAAGATGAACTTTATTTGGGCAAAGAGTGAAGGTGAGAGGAAGAGCACGAGATGCAGGGAACGGAGGAATATGAAGGCTGACATAAGGGAAAAATGAATGCCTAAATAAAATTGGGCAATGAATTTTCCAGAGAAATTGTAATTATTGATATATCAATAAAGTTGATTTATTATTTTCAAATTTGAATAAATTGATGCGGGTAATCATGAGTCGATTTATATTGACACAAGCTTTATCCATTTTCATTTCTTTCATTAACATGGTCTATTGTAACTTGAATTTCTTTGAGTTGGATGTGAAATTGGGTTGCATGTGAATGTGACTGTCATCAGTAAACCACTATCACATTTTGTCCACTTGGGATTTTATGCACATCAATAAAATTATACATTTTATTTATTCACGTTATTGGATACTTACCATCAAAATTATGCATATCTACCTTTTGAAACAAGCTCCTATATCTTATATTAATTTACCATTTGGGTATAGATTATTTGGGATGGATGGCCCACCTTGGTTGCTTGAAACCCCATGTGTAATCTTGATTTTGTTATAAAAAAATTTATATTATCTAACATTTTTTGCATGTTCGATACATTTCCTTTTAGGAAATATGCATCTCATGTCACTTGATGCATATCCCCCCTCATCTTTTTCTTCATTGATGAAATTTCTTCCTTAATCATATCAATTTTATCATTTAAAGTAATATCCTCAATTACTGCCTCATCCTTATATGGATACTTATCAAGTGTGACAATATTCTTCTTGCCTCATGTTTTAGGCCTTGTCATGATGGAAAGTAATTTTACAAGCAAAAATGCAAATAAAATCAAAATGGTCTAAATTTTTTATTATAACTTATCAAGGCCTAAGATGCACTTTTTTAAAAATAATCAACACGTTAGTTTATTTTCAATCTTGAGAGAATTTTTTTTAAACCATAATTCAACAATAAATAGATTAATTTTATCCAATCTCTTTTAAATTTTGGAATGTATACACTTAAATATATTCTAGAAACATCATCCAAAAATTATGAAAAAAATTCACCCTGATCTAAGAGATATACACTTCCCAAATAAATTTGGCATAACCCTAATTTTACATCTAAGATATATGAAGTTAATGAATTTATTTTTATTATTTTTGGACAAAATTTAAAACTAATAGAGATGAGAATGTGGAATATATGTATATGTATATGTGTTATATACATTACATACATACATACATATATTAATTATTTAATTTATTTATTAATTTTAAAACATAAGGTATCATAAACTTGAAAGAACATATATATTTCTATTGTTTTAATGAATTTTGATTTATCTTTTAAAGTTATTTGTGACAAATCTATATACTATTCTATGAAAATAAATAATCATGTTACAATTATTTGAGATCAAATTGTGTGGATCATATATGAAGGCTTTTAGATTTATACTTTAATCTAACTTAATAATTAATAAAAAATATTTGATTAAATATTACAAAAAAAAATTCAAACCAAACTACATCATCATATATATTTATCCAAAAACACATATTGCAAATACTTTTATTTACTACTTTTTATGTGTGTTGTACACATACATATTTTGACCTCTATATTTATTTTTTTAAAGTTAGTTTTATACATCATTTGTATAACAAATCTTTATTAAAAAAATTTACATATTCAAAAACTAGAAACAAAAAGTGTCAATTTTATATACCTTTACTTAAGAAACTTTTATCAATTGTTTATTAAGACAAATCACATATTAGAAAATTAGAAACTTTTATTAATTGCACCATATAAATATTTTGTCTAGAAATTCTTGAAATATTTACCTCAAAAAACAAATTTTGATTTTGATGAAAAGAAATATACTTTGCTTATTTTCTATCCTATTATCTTTTGCATTAGATAATGAATTTATAAACATAAGAACTATTATTTATAATAATAGATAAGTAAAAATATGAGATTATATGTTAAAATGATTAAAATAAAATAAATCTAAATAAATAGAAATAATAGATTGAAAAATAAGTTCAGCTCTATACAAAATTATAGTATTTATGAATATGCAATTATATTAAAATGTTTTAATTTTTTATTTCAATTCTAAATGTTTCTTTTTGGGTGAAGCCACAATAGTGGTTTACAATTCAAGTGAGGAAGGAAAACTCACAAAAAATGAATACAGGGCAAAAAACTTGATTTTAGGGGTTCGTACGAACCTACTAGTGCAAGAAAACCCATAAGGGGTTCATTCGAACTATGGTTTGAGTGAACCCTTTTAATTCTTTCTCTCCCAAAAACCCAACAAAATCCCTTATGGAAGGGTGGTTCACTCGAACACCTAGGGGTTCATACGAACCCCCCTTATTCCTCATCCCCCCTTGAGACACAAAAAAAACCTAAATTTTTCCACTTTGAAGCTCGGGTTGAGAATGAAAATGGAGGAGTCTTCACAAACCCAACTAGAATCGGGTAGTCCTCAGAATGAGCTATCCAACGAATATAATTTTAATATGTTTTGGTTTTATTATGTATTTGTTTTTTTAGTTTTATTAAACATAGGTTTTTTATCGAAAATGAAGGTCTTTGTTCTGCACGTGGAAAAATAGTAGATTATCAAAAAACATTAAAAAATATGAGTGCACCAGATATTGAAGTCCTTGATCCAACAAAAAAAATGAATTTTGATATATACAAAAAAAAATTGTGCATTATACGATCGCGCTATGTTGGAATTGTAATTGGTTTGACTTTGAAACTTGATTAAAAAAAAAACATTCAATAAAAACCCATCTAACCAAGTGGAAGCACTAGATATCGGGGTAAGTGCACCAATCTGTGACACAATTTTGGTGCTAAATTGCAAAAAAACTCATAATAGGCCATATTGCGCCCGCCAAATTTGGAGAGCTTCAAATTTGGCACTCGCCAAATGGCTTGAATTTTGCAATGAATGAACAAGTGTGAGTTCTCTTTCTTTTTGTAATGAATTTTGGAATGCATTTTTCTAAACTATTTCGTTTTCATTTTCTCTGTCCGGGAAACTATATACATGAAATAAAAATTTAAGTATATATTGAAATTTAATTTCTTATACTTTAAGTTATATTTCATGTATATAGGCAGGATGTTTGAGAGTAGTTTCAGATCTCTAGGAGTTATAATGCAAATTCTAGTTTTTTAGAGATCTTACAAATTTCAGACTTAGTCAAATTTTAGTAATCAAGAGGTCAAATTTTAGTACTCAGCAAGTTGTATCATCTTTCTCTCTCACTCTCTCCTTCTCTCTACTCTCTATCTCTCCACTCCCTCTCTCTCTCCCTTCCTCCCTCTCCCCTCTCTCTCTCTCACACCCCTCTATCTCCTCCCTACATCTGTCTCCCTCCCTCCCCTCTTTACTTCTCTCTACCTCTTCTCTCTCTACATCTCCCTCCCTCTCTACTTATCTTTATCTCCCCTCTCTCTCTTTACCTACCTCTCCCTCCATCACTTTGTATCACACTTGTGTCTCCCTCCCTACCTCTCTCTATCTCTACTCTCTATCTCTCCTCTTCCTCCCTCTACCTACATCTCTCACTCTCTATCCCTCTCTTCCCTTGCTTTCTCTCTAACTCTCTCCTCTCTATCTCATAATTCTCTCTCCCTCCCTCTCACTCTCCCCTCTCTATCTAACCATTCTCTCTCTCACAGACACACACACAAACCTTTATCTCCCTCTCTAACACTCCCTCCATCCCCCCTTCCCTCTCTACTTCTCTCTATCTCTCCTCTCCCTCCCTCTCTCCACCTCACCCTCCCTCCCCTTCTTTTTGTCTCTCCTCCCAATCTATCTCACTATTTTCCCTCACTCCATCCCCCCTCTTTCTCTCTCAATCGATCTTTTTCTCTATCTCACCATTCTCTCTCTCTCACTCACACACACACCTCTATCTCCCTCCCTACCTCTCCCTCCCTCCTTCCCCTCTCTACTCTTCATCTCTCCTCTCTCTTTCCCTCTCTATACCTACCTCTCCCTTCATCACTCTCTCTCTCCATCCCTCTCTATCTCACTTATGTCTCCTTCCCTACCTCTTTCCCTCTCTACTCTCAATCTCTCCTCTCCCTTCCTCTACCTACCTCTGTCTCTGTCTCTCCATCCCTCTCTTTCTCTCTCAATCTCTCCTCTCTATCTCACCATTATCTCTATCCCTACCTATCACCCCCTCCTATCTAAATAAAAATTCCCTCTCTCCCACCTTCCCTCCTTCCCTCTCACTCCTCTCCAAATCACCATTCTCTCTCTATCCCACTTTCCCTCCTTCCCTCTCTATGTCTCACTTATCCCTTTCTACCTCTCCCTCCCTCCAACCTCCCTCTCTCTCTTTATCTTTATTTCTCATTCTCTCCTTACCTCTCTACTCTCTTCATATCACTCTCCCTCCTTCCCTCTCTCCCTCCTATCCATCCCTCTCTCCTTCCCTCTCTACCTACCTCTCCCTCCACTACCTACCACTCTCTCCCTCACCCTCTTTCTCTCTTACTCTCTCCTTCCCTCTCTACTCCCTATCTCTCCCCCCTTCCCTCTCTAATCTCTTTCTCTCTATCCCCCTTCCTCTCTCCCCTCATTTTCTCTCCTCTCACTCTCTCTCCCTCTCACACACACTCACCTCTATCTCCTCCTTTCCTCTCCCACCATCCCTCCACTCTCTACTTCTCTCTATCTATCATCTCTCTCTACATATCCTTCCCTCTCTATTTATATTTATCTCCCCTATCCCTCTCTTTACCCACCTCTCCCTCCATCACTCTATATCTCAATTCTTCTCTCTCTCTCTCTCTCTCTCTCTCACATGCGCACACACTCACTCACCTCTATCTCCTCCCTACTTGTTCCTCCCTCCCCTCTCTACTTCTCTCTATCTCTCCTCTCTATACATCTCCTTCCCTCTACCTATATTTATCTCCCCTATCTCTTTGTTTACCTACCTCTCCCTTCATCACTTTGTATCTCACCTATGTTTCCCTACCTACCTAGGGTTGAGGGATTAAGGGTTAAGGGTTGAGAATTGAGGGTTGAGGGTTAAATGTATAGGGTTGAGGGTAGAGGGTTGAGGGTATAGGATTGAGGGATAAGGGTTGAGAGTCCAATGTATAGGGTAGAGGGTATATGGGTTGAAGGATTAGGGTTGAAGGGTTGAGGGTTGAGGGTTGAGGGTACAAGGGTTGAGGGTTGAGGGATTAGGGTACAAAGTTTAATTGGGTTTAAGGGTTTAAGGGTTGAGGGTATAGGGTTGATGGTAAAGGGTATTGGGTTTAGGGTAGAGGGTATTGGTTTCAGGGTTGAGCGTTTAAGGGTTTCAGGGTTGAGGGTATAGGGTTGATGTATTAGGGTAGAGAGGGAAGGAAGGATGGAGGGACAGATGGAGGTAGAAGTGAGATAGAGCAAAGGAGAGAAGAGGAGGGAGGGATAGAGATATATGAGGGTTGAGGATCCAATGTATAGGATAGAGCGTTGAGAATTGAGGGTATAGGATTGATGGTTTAGGGTATTGGGTTGAGGGTATAGGGTTGATGGTAGAGGTTTGAGGGTTGAGGGTATAGGGTAGAAGGTTTAATGGTTTAGGGTTGAGGATTTAGGGTTGAGGGTAGAGGGTTTAGGGTATAGGTTTAAGGGTATATGGTTGAAGGATTAGGGTTGAGGTTCTAATGTATAAGGTAGAGGGTATAAGGGTTGAGGGTTTAGAGTTTAAGGGTTGAGGATTAAGGGATTAAAGGTTGAGGGTTGAGAATTGAGGGTTAAGGGTTTAATGTATAGGGTAGAGGGTAGATGGTTTAAGGGTTGAGGGTCAAGAGTTTAAGTTTGAGGGTAGAGGGTTGATGGTATAGGGTTGATGGATTAGGGTTGAGGGTCTAACATATAGGGCACAGGGTATAGGGGTTGAGGTTTTATGGTTAAGGGTTCAGGGTTGAAGGTAGAGGGTTGAGGGTTGAGGTTTTAAGGGTTGAGGGATTAGGGTAGATATTTTAATTGGAATTAATGGTTTAAGGGTTGAGGGATTAGGGTTGAGGGTTGAGGGTAGAGGGTAGAGGGTTTAAGGTTTTAGGATCTAAGGGTTGATGGATTAGGGAAGAGAAGGTGGGATGGAGGGAGGGAGATATGTAGGGAGAAGTGAGATAGAGATAAGGAGAGAAGAGGAGGGAGGGAAAAAGATAGATGAGGGTTGAGGATCCAATGTATAGGGTAGATGGTTGAGAATTGAGGGTATAGGGTTGAGGACCTATTGGGTTGATGCTTTAGGGTATTGGGTTGAGGGTATAGGGTTTAAGGGAGATGGGAGATAGATAGATGGATTGAGTGAGTGAGTGAGAGAGAGACCTGAGAGAGGGAGAGGGGGTAGGATGGAGAGACTTGAAAGAGAGAGACAGAGGGAGGGAGGGTTAAGGGTAGAGGGTAGAGGGTTTAATGGTTTAGGTTTTAAGGGTTAAGGGTTTAGGGTTTAGGGATAAGGGTAGAGGGGAGAGAGATAGAGGGAGTGAGTTAGTGAGAGAGACCTGAGAGAGGGATAGGGCGAGAGGGGATAAGAGGGAGAGAGGGGATAGGAGGGATAGTCTTGAGAGAGAGAGAGAAAGAGGGAGGGAGTGGGAGAGAGATAGAGGGTAGAGGGTTAATGGTAGATGGTTAAGGGTAGAGGGTAGAGGGTTTAAGGGTTTAGGGATCAAGGGTTAAGGGTTTAGAATTTAGGGTTAAGGGTAGAGGGGAGAGAGAGAGGGAGTGAGTGAGTGAGTGAGTGAGAGAGACCTGAGAGATGGAGAGTCTTTAGAGAGAGATAGGGAGGGAGTGGAAGAGACATAGAGGGTAGAGGGTTAAGGATAGATGGTTAAGGGTAGAGGGTAGAGGGTTTAAGGGTTAAGGGTAGAGGGCTAAGGGTAGAGGAGAGAGACATAGAAGGAGTGAGTGAGTGAGTGAGTGAGTGAGAATTGAGAGAGGGAGAGGGGGTAGGAGGGAGAGACTTGAAAGAGAGAGAGGGAGAGGGAGTGGGAGAGAGATGGAGGGTAGAGGGTTGATGGTAGAGGGTAGAGGTTTTTGAGTGTATATGGTTTAAGGGTTTAGGGTTAAGGGTAGAGGGGAGAGAGATAGAGAGAGGTGATAGAGAGAAAAATAGAGAGGGAAAGAAGGTGGAGATATTGAGAGAGGAGGCAAGGAGGGAGAGAGAAATAGGTATAGAGGGACAACTAGGTAGAGCGAAGTAGATATGAAAGAAGAGATAGAGGAAGAGGTAGGGATGGAGAGAGAGGTGAGACCGAAACAAAGAGAGGTCTAGGTAGATAGAGGGAGGAGGAAATAAAGAGAAGTAGAGGGTAGAGTGTTTAAGGGTTTATGGTTTAAGGGTTAAGGGTTTAGGTTTTATGGTTAAGCTTAAAGAGGAGAGAGATAGAGGGAGTGAGAGAGAGAGAGGGAGGGAGTGGCAAAGAGATAGAGGGTAGAGGTTAGAGGGTAGAGGGTAGAGGGTAGAGGGTTAAGGGTTAAGGGTAGAGGGGAGAGAGATAGAAGGAGTGAGTGAGTGAGAGAGAGACCTGAGAGAGGGAGAGGCGATAGGAG
>CM021102.1:830731311-830747751 GCA_007115665.2 Sequoiadendron giganteum
GGAAGGAGAGAGAGGGGGAGATAGAGAAAATTAGACAAGGAGGGAGGGAAGGAGATAGAAGTGAGATAGAGATAACTAGAGGGGAAGGAGAGAGAATGGAAAGATAGAGAGTAGAGAGGGAAGGAGAGAGAGAGGGAAGCAGAGAGTGAGAGAGAAAGAGGGGAGAGAGAGGGAGAGAGATATAGGTATGTATAGAGAGAGGTGATATAGAGAGTAGATAGAGATATATAGAGATAAAAGGAGAGGGAGGGGAGATAGAGAAATGTAGAGAGGGAAGGAGGGAGGGAGATAGATATTGGAGAGGGAAGGAGAGAGAGAGATGGACATGTAGAGATGTAGTTCTTGAGCTCAAGGAAAAGATTGTCAGATAAAGGGATGGAGATAGTGAGAGAGAGAGGTCTAGAGAATAAGAGATGAAAATGAGTGAGATAGAGAGAGAAAGATGAAATTTGACCTCTTGATTATTGAAATTTGACATGCTGATTAATGAAATTTGACTGTCTGAAATATTTAAGGTTTTCCAAAAACTAGAATTTGCATTATAACTCCTAGAGATCTGAAACTACTCTCAAACATCCTGCCTATATACATGAAATATAACTTAAAGTATAAGAAAGTAAATGTCCATATGTAAATGTTTATTTCATGTATATAGTTTCCCTGATAGAAAAAGAGAAAATTAGAGTTTAGAAACATGCATTCCAAAAGTCATGAATGACATTTGGCGCTCGCCAAATGAGGCAACCTATTTGGCGCATGCCAAATTTGGCATGCACTAAATAGGTTGCATTCGGAAATACCAACCCAATGGGTTGGATTTTGCATTGGGCATCTGACTCAAAGGTTTGGACAACCATTTCATGAAAAAAATGTGATTTTTTGAAAGGGTGCCAAATTTCTTCATATTTTCGTTCATGCTCCCCGTCTCATTTGCACGTATTTCAAGGAAAGTTTATAAAAAAAACGTGATAGTGTTAACCTATCTCTTAGCTATCTAAATATATAATTCTTTTTTTCATTTTGATTTAGTTAAGGTTTTGATCCATGGCTTCTATTGTAAATGCCTCGTTTTTGGACAAAAACCAACATGTGCTAGTTTTAGAATAGATTTTTACTCGTTCATCGAAATGTGAAACAAATTACATTTTTTGAAACTAGACTCCATTCTACACATGATGAAAAAAAAAATCAATTTTCGATTAGTTTTCAAAAAAATTAGGGGGGAGCGCGCTCAAATTTTAGCTTTTTAGGATGTGTCCACTTTGAAAATTCATAAAATATTATATATTCATTAAAAAAATTATCCAAAAGAACGAGGATAAACTAAATGGTGTTAGCTCATTTCTTACCTTTTGGATTTTTGAAATTCTAAAAAAAAGTTAGTAAAAAAGGGGGGAGCCCTCAAGTGCTATGCTTTTTTTTTTAATAAAAACAGGGCCTTTTCTTGCCCCTTTTGAGACCCTAATCTTCATTAATTTGAAAAAAAAAATATAGCTAAGAAACTAGACTCAGAGCACTTCAACTTTTGTTCTTGCTGTATATTGAAATTTTGAGCGTAATTATCTTCATTTTCTCATGCAAATCAAATTTTGCTGATTTTAGAAAAAAAGTGGCATCTTAAGGGCCAAAATTGTGTCATAGATCCATGCACTTATCCATCGGAGTTACAAATATAAATTTGAACTTGAATTAGAATTTTATCCTTCATGGAAAAAAATTTATGCGTTATACGGTGTGCGTCACTTTTTAAAAATGTTGTTTTCTGAAAAAAAAACCAGTTTTCGTGGGAGATGGAAAATGAAGTGCAATCTGATTCCAAAAAAATTTGAAAAAAATATTTTTAGAATCTGCAGACAAAATGTGACAAGACTCTAGTTTGCATCATCTTCAAATTCCTCATGGTTTAGCTGCTATAGGTGCCCGAATGTGAAGATTTAGTTAAAAATAATAATTTCAGTGTCTAGTTTGGCCAAAAATTGTAAACCACTATTGTGGGATCACCACTTTCTTGCAATAGAACTGTAAATATCTTGAAAACCATACATAGTTTACATAAAAAAAAATCATTTTACTTCATATTGTTAATGTTGTGAAGTCCAATCACTTCATATTTTGTAACGGTTCCTTCTTAGCATCTTGTCTCCTTTTGGTTCCATTTCATATCCTTTAGTTGTGTGATCTCCTTGGGGTCTTTTCTTTAGCAGTTTTGGATATGATGATGGGTATAGGATTGTATAGAGTTGTTGAATGTAACTATAATAGATGAATACAAGAGTTCTCCCCTGCTTTGAGAGTGGATGTAGCCATCTTGGCAAACCACTATAATTTTTTGTGTTCTTTGTGATTCTTTATCTCGTGTATTTTTTGTTTTTATTTTTTACAATTTATTTTTCAATTGTCTACAACGTTTTCTCAATAATTGGTATCAGAGCTTGGTGGAGAAGCTCAATGCTAAAGCGGTTCTTTGGAAATCAGTGAAGAATTTCCAAAGCTATGGACGATGCAAATAAATGGAATATTGAGAAGTTCGCTAAGCATAACTTCAGATTGTGGAAGGTACAAATAGAATCGCTACTAATTAAGCAAGATAGCTCAAACGTATTTGTAGGGAAATCCATAGGGAAATAATCTCTATCGGACGAAGAGTGGGAGAAATTGGATAAGAAGGCAAGGACAACTATTTTTCTTTCCTTGTCCAACAACGTGCTATTCAATGTTTCAGCTGAGAAGACAACACAAGAGCTATGGGATAAACTTTTTGTAAGATTTAAAATTGTCGCCACTAGAGTTTAGGACCTAGGGAAATGAACTTTCTATGCTCCACATTCAAGGATGCTCTAGAGATCTCAAAAGAAGATCTACTAAGGGACTATCCTAGGGTATGATTTCAGATTACAAGAGGGGTTCACCACCAAGTAAAAACTTGGAAAGAATAATGTAATGTAAGATGCAACACTAAACTCTAGTTTGATGCAATGACCTACAAAATGACCTAGAAAAGTATGTAAAACAAAACAAAAAATTGCAAAATAGAATGTTTTCACCTGGAAACTTGTAGAGACTTGAATGGAAACTATAAATTCTGCAAATCCTAGAATTTTGGTCTATTGGGACTCATTCGCCATTCTGGGAAAATCAATCCCAGTTCTAGATTTATGCATAGGAGAAGGTTTCAAGGAAATGGGTATCCAAATCTGAAAAAATATTTGAAAAACACCTATAGTGGGACTCATTTTCCACTTGTGGCGAATGAGTCCAGTTTGAATTTTCTAGAAATTTAGAGTCTGGATCTTCTCTTCTCACTCTACTCAATTTGTTCCTCCAAATTCCTGGATTTGAAACTCTGATTTTGGAGTTGTAGAAGACCTTTTAGTGAAGATTATGACCTTGCAAATGGGGAGACAACTCCAACAAGCTTGTAACCTAATCTTCAATAATTTTCAAGTCTTCAAAGATACCTAGATCTATAGTCACACATGCAATGAGGAGAAATCTTGTTGATTGTTAGAGAATGGGGGTTTGCCTTGGTCAAACCCCTTGTAGGTAATTAAACCAAATGATAAAAAAATGAAACATGAACATGAAACATGAAACATGAAACATAAGACATGAAAAATGAACAATGACACCTTAAATGATGTCTTGTAAATTTGTAAATCAATCATGAAATGGCCATGAAGGCATGTAGATCTTGATCTCAACAATAGGAGTAGAACAATGCTTGATGTTGGATCTTCAATGCTACATCACAACACTGGCTCACTAACATGTTTGATGGTTGATATGTTTGACATGATGATGGATCTTGAATTACTGCAACAATTGATGAAGAATCTACCCTTGAGTGCCTTAAAAATGATCTTGAAAGCTATCTTGATGACCCTAGAATTCTTAACCCTTGCTTTCTTGACTTCATAACATGTAGGCTTATGTTGCTTAGGTGAAATAATGATTTGAAAGCTTGTTTATATAGGAAATGCACTCAAATGGCCGCTAATTGGATCCCCAAGGTCGAAATAGGAGAAATTTGAATTAAAAACACACTTTTCTCGCTCATAACCTTAAAAATAGGCCAAATGGGACTCATTCACCCAAGGTGGTGAATGGGTCCCATAGGGACTATTTTTAGTCCTAAAGTGTCAGGGAATCAATGGATTAAGCTTATATATTGATATTATCAAGTTTTTGATCAAAATATGCCTTGGGATGCATAATATGGGGTCATAAGGGCCTATTAATGATGATATTAAGATCATAAATCCAAGAGGGCCCAAAAATCCAATGTGAAAGTGTAAATAAATACACTTTACAACACTAAATTAAGAAAAAATTGGATCTATTTAGCTTAGAAGGGCCCTAAATTCCATGTGAATGTGTAAAACACATTACAACACTAGATTAGGTCCAGTTCATTTACAAGCTTCTTGAATTTAATGTGAAGGTGTATATAAATATATCTTACAACATTAAATTAAGTTAATTTAGCTTAGAAGAGCCCAAGACCTAATGTGGATGTTTAAAACACCTCACAACACTAGATCAAGGTGACATTAAGTCCAATTTATTATTAATTATTCCTAAATCAAGCAAGGAAAAAGCATACTCTTTTCTGTCATTACACTTTCTTCAATGTATGAGATGGCATCGACATTGAACAAGGTTTTCATCATGAATAAGTTATATAATTTGAAGATGAGAGAAGGTGGAATTATGTCGAACCACCTTAGTGAATTCAATACTTTAGTCACCCAATTGATGTTAGTAGACATCAATTTAGATGATGAAATTAAGGAAATCTTGTTATTATATTTTTTACCGAACTTTTGGGAAGGAGTGGTGATGGCAATTAGCACTTCAGTGGCTGCCAAAAGTAAGTTAAAATTTGATAATGTTCTAGCCACACTTCTCAATGAAGACATGAGGAGAAAGAATCAAGATCCCTCATCTGGTGATGCCTTAATTGCTATAAGCATTGGCGATAGAGGAAGGATTCAAGAAAGAGGCATAAACAATAATAGAAGGAGGTCCAAATCTGCACCAAGATCAAAGTCTAGAGGCATAAATGGTGCTTGTTGGTTTTGTGGCAAACCGGGTCACACAAATAAAAATTGTTGGAATTATAAAAAGGCACAAGACAAGGTAAGCAAGAATGAAGTAAATATTGTAGATGATATTGTTTTGGTTTTATCAGCAAGTGACATGACTGCCAATTCATGGGTGCTCATTTTTTGTGCTTCTTTCCATGCTACTCCAAGTCAGGAGGCTTTCACAAATTACCAAGAAGGTATGTTTGATAGAGTTTTTCTTGGTGATAATAAATAATGTGAGATAGTCAGAAAGGGTGATGTAATGTTGCATCTGAAAAATGGAAATAAATGGATTTTGAAAGATGTAAGACATGTTCCCACATTAAAAAATAAATATGATATCGGTAAGCTAGCTTATTGCTCAAGGGTGCAATGTGAATTTTTCTTTAGATACTTGGAAAGTAACCAAAGGTGACTTGGTGATTGCAAAGGGAAAAAATTTGGGAAATCTTTATTTTTTAGAGTGCAATGGTGAAGTGGTAGCTGCAATGATGGTTGTGGACAATGGTTTCGAGCTTTGACATAAGAGGCTCAGACATATGAGAAAAAGAGGCCTTGAAGTTATGCTTCAAAGGGATCAACTTCCAGGCCTAAAATATATTGATTTGGAGTTATGTGGGCATTGCCTTTATGACAAACAGACTCGGACTAGCTTCTTGAAGATTGGTCATGAGAGGAAAACTACACCTTTGGAGCTCATGCACTTTGATGTTTTCAGTCTGGCAGAGGTAACCTCCTTTGGAGGTGCTAACTATTTTGGTACTTTTCTTGATGGTTGCACTCGTAAAGTTTGGATTTATATGTTGAATAGAAAATCAAAGGTGTTTTCAAAATTTAACTTTTAAGGCTTTGGTTGAAAATCAGATTGGACACAAAATTAAATGCCTACTAACAGATAATGGTGGTGAGTTTTTCTCTTCGGAGTTTGACACTTTTTGTGCATATAATGGGATTCACAGAATTAAGGAATTTCCTTTAATCCCTCAAGAAAATGGTGCAGCTAAACGGTTGAATCGAACAATTCTTGAGAGAGCTCGATGCATGCTCTCGAATTTTGGTTTGAGGAAAGAGCTTTCGCCAGAGGCTTGTAATATTGTAGTGTATTTGATCAATCGAACTCCTTCATCTCGATTGGATTTCGATATCCTAGAGGAGAGATGGCTCGAGAAAATAATTTATTATCATCATTTGTGTGTGTTTGGCTATGGAGCCTTTGTGCACATTCCTAAGGAGTAGCGAACGAAACTCAATCCCAAAACAAAGAAATGTATATTTCTTGGCTATGGTGAGGATCAATTTGGTTTCCGGCTTTGGGATCCCATTGCCAAAAAGATTATTCGCAGTTGGGATGTCATATTTAACAAGAAAGTTTTCCCAAGTTTACAAAAACAAACCACCTCTTCAAATGCATATATAGACGCTGATTTGTTTAATAATGGAACTAACCTGATTAAGAAACAAGGAATTATTCCCACTGTAAGACTTCAGCCTTCAATTGTTTGTCTGTTGCCTCAGGTACAACTTTATCTTTGCCTCCTCCTAGTAATACATAGTCTTATGTTAATTTGCGGCCTCCTTGTGTTAGTACATAGTCTTCTCTTGTTAATGGGCCCTCTGCACATGTTTCTACATAGCTTTTCAATGTTTTAATTCCAATGCAACTTGTTGGAATTTCTATGCACACAACATATGTTAACGAACCTTCAAATATTTCATTGTTGCCACCATATACTGATGTGCAGTCATCTGCAAGTGGTGCCACTCATCCTTCAAATTTTGGATCACAATCTTTACATTTTGGAACACAACATCTAAATTTTTGTGCATAGATGGTTGGAGGCACGGCTTCCTCTGTCAATACTCAACCTCTTAATGTTTATACATAGCCTTGTTTTGTGTCAATGCAACCTATTCAAAGTGATGTGCAGCCTTCACATGATCTTCCTATGTAACTTTTTCAAAGTCATATACAACCTCTTCAATATGAATCGCTACCCATTTCAACATAGCAAACAATCCATATTAAAAGTGTGCCAAGTTTGGTACAGGGCACTAACAAATAGGGCAATTTTCTACCACAGGTGATTGGAACTTAGAGGTAGGGGATTGGAGAAAATTTGCAATATGGTATAGAGAATATTCAATGTCAGTTACAAAGAATGAATTTGGAAGACACGCATTTGTAGCAAGAACAGGCTCCTCAATTAAAAATATCTATCGTTCGGGAAGAGAGATGTCTGTCTAAATTTGATGACTATGAGTTTTTTTCTTTCTGATCAGTTAGAGCCTACAACATTTAACCAAGCTTGTCAAGATGAAAACTCAATGAAATGGATGGATGCTATGCAAGATGAAATGGAGTCTTTGAGAGAAAATGGTACATGGGATTTGGTTTCCCTTCCACCAAATCGCAAACCTCTGAAGAATAAATGGGTATATCGATTGAAAGAAGAAGATGAAGGTAGTAAACGCTACAAGGCCAGATTGGTTGTGAAGGGCTTTGCTAAAAAAAATGGATTGATTTTAATGAGACTTTTTCACCCCACTTGTTAAAATGATAATAATTTGTGTTTTGTTAGGCATGACAGCTGTTTGGGACCTTGAGCTTGAACAACTTGGCATCAAAACAACCTTTCTTCATGGGGATATTGAAGAGGAGTCGTATATGGAGCAGCTTGAAGGTTTTGCTAAACAATGTCAGGAGCATTTATATTGTAGATTGAAGCAAAGTTTGTATGGGCTAAAGAAAGCCACGAGTCAGTGGTCTCTCAAATTTGATAGCTTCATGACTCAGCAACATTTCACTCATTGTGAATCAAACCCATGTGTTTATTATAAGAAGCTTGTTAATGGCGAGTTTGTTATTCTTTTACTTTATGTTGATGATATGTTGGTTGTTGGCACTAGTGTGAAGATAGTTCATGAATTGAAGCATCATTTGGCTCAACGTTTTTCCATTAAATATTTAGGGGCAGCGAAGAGGATTCTTGGGATGAATATAATCAGAGATAGATAAAAAAGAGAAATTAGATTATCTCAAGAAAAATGTATTTCCAATGTTTTGGATAGGTTCAATATGACATATGCCAAGCCTGTTTGTACTCCATTGGTTGATCACTTTCGATTATCTTCAACTATGTGTCCTAAAACTCAAGAAGAGGAAGACCAAATGAAGGGTGTTCTATATTCATCAATAGTTGGGAGTCTCATGTATTTTATGGTTTGTACTCATTTGGATATTGTTCATGTAGTGGGAGTTGTGAGCAGATTTATGAGTAATCCAGATAAATCTCATTGACAGGCGGTACAGTAGATTTTGAGGTACTTGAAAGGTACATCCAGTCATGTTTTATGTTTTGGAGGTAATGACACTCAACTGCGAGGCTATGTTGATTCAGATATGGCTGGAGATTTGGATAAAAGGAGGTCTACGACAAGTTATGTGTTTACTTTTGTCGGGGCAGCGATCAGTTGGGTTTCACGGTTGCAACAAGTGGTTGCACTCTCATCTACTGAGGCAGAATACATTGCTCTCACTGAAGGAGCAAAGGAGATGATATGGTTACAGTGGTTGTTGGGTGAATTGTGGTGTAAGCAATTTGTTTTCACCATGTTTTGTGATAGCAACAACGCTATTCACTTGGCTAAGAATTTTGTTTTTCATAATAGAACGAAGCATATAGAATTAAGGTATCATTTCATGAACGTCATGTTCTGGATGAGGGTAAGCTGTAGGTGGAGAAAATTGATACGAAAGTCAATCTGACAGATGCATTGACAAAGGTTGTACCTTGGGAGAAGTTCGAGTTCTGTAGAGCTTCTCTCGACATTGTCACGAAGTAGCCATAAGCCTGAAGTGGGGGATATCTCTGAGCAGCTCTCCTTGCGGCATTGATTGGACTTCAAGTGGAAGATTGTTAATGTTGTGAAGCCCAATTGTTTCATCTTTCGTAACTGTTGCTTCTTGGCATCTTGTCTCCTTTTGGTGTCGTTTCATATCCTTTAGTTGTGTGATCTCCTTGAGGTCTTTTCTTTATCAATTTTGGATATGATGATGGGTATTGGATTGTATAAAGCTGCTAAATGTAATTGTAACAGATGAATAAAAGAGTTTTCCCCTATTTTGAGAGTGGATGTAGCCATCGTGAAAAACCACTATAATTTTTTGTGTTCTTTGTGATTCTTTATCTAATGTATTTTTTGTTTTTAATTTCTACAATTTATTTTTCAATTGTGTGCAACGTTTTATCAACACATAGACTGATTCCAACCATTAAAAGAAAATTAAGATGGATAGAAGATTTAACGATTACGCTCGTGAACATTAATTTAAAATCTTTGACTTGACTAACGTTGTGTCTCTTAAGTCGCATTTTTTCTTTGAAGGGAAAGGAGAAAATCACGGGAAAGGTGTGCTCGAAATAATTGTTGTAGTTGTTGGAAACGAGGGGCTTATTTTCCACCACTCTACTCTTGACTTGACTATAAAGCTGCGTGAATGTTACGCAAAAATGTCTCTCACCGTGTATTATACGTAAGTAGCTATTACCCGTCATAAACAGCGATAGCAAAAGGAAGAGAATAAAAAATCCTGCAGATCATGGCTAAAAAAATTAGTAAGAGTAAGAGTAAGATGTTATGGTCCTCTTCAGTATTTGTAATGCTTATTTTATTAGTGTTGGTGGATGTGGGAGTGAGTCAAAATTGCGGATGTAATGGACTGTGTTGTAGTAAATATGGATACTGTGGAAGTGGAGATCCCTACTGTGGGGATGGTTGTACAGAAGGTCCCTGTAATTCTTCTTCTCCTTCTACTGGCGGAGGAGGAGTGGGTTCTACAGTTTCTTCTGATGTTTTCAATTCTATAGTTGGAGGAGCTGCGAGTGGGTGTGCAGGAAAGGGGTTTTATGATTATGATTCCTTTATTAATGGTGCTAATGCTTTCAAGGGCTTTGGGACATCTGGGTCTTCTGATGTTAAAAAGAGAGAAATCGCTGCCTTCTTTGCTAATGCTGCCCATGAGACTGGAGGTAATATATGCATAAATGTTAGAGTTGAATCCCTATTAGTCAATTTAAATACTATTGTTTAGCTAGTGGCAGTTCTAAAAGGGGTTGTTTGTATTGGATAACAGGGTTTTGCTACATCGAAGAGCAGAATCCAAGCAGCAAATACTGCGATGCCTCCACCATTCAGTATCCCTGCAATCCCGACAAGAGTTATTATGGCAGAGGCCCTCTGCAGCTCTCATGGTCGGTAACCATTTTTAATTCCTACATAATTAGTTTTCAAATTTTAATCAATCAAATATTTGGCATCAGGTAAATTCACCGTCAGCAATTTACAGTCATGAATATTCATGGCAGTGAATTGCTGATGGTGAATTTTTCTTGATGTCAGGACTGTGAATTTTATCGCATGAATTGAGATGAACTTTTCCTTGTGGTGAATTGCTGGTGATAAATTTTCCTTGAGATGAATTTTCTTGCGGTGAATTGTTGATGATGAATTTATCATGGTGATGAATTTCTCGCAATAAATTGTTAAAGATAAATTTTGCGATGAATTGTTGAAAATAAATTTTTCATGATGAATTGCTGACAATAAATTCTCCTAAAACCAAATATTTTAATACCGCTCTTCATAGTTTAGCTATGGTAACATAAGGTGATGATAGGAACTATAACTACGGAGCGGCAGGAAAGTACCTTCAATTTGATGGGCTGAACAATCCAGAGGCTGTGTCCACTAATTCAAGCATCTCATTTAAGACGGCGGTGTGGTTTTGGATGGTGAACAGCAACTGCCATACAGCAATTACCTCTGGCCAAGGATTCGGAGGCACCATCAGAGCTATCAACGGCATGGAATGCGACGGTGGAAATGATCTGTCTGTGAACAGCAGAGTCGATTACTACCAGAAGTTTTGCAAGCAACTCAACGTTGACCCAGGATCGAATCTTCGATGCGACCAAAAAAGCATTCAGAAACGTGCAACAATATATTTAAAGTTTGTATTAATTTAAGTTTTGTTTTCGTACATTTGGTGGAATATATTGCTTCATGAAAACTGTTTGTCTCGTGTAATTTTGTGAATACATTTTCATATAAATATACTATCTGCAGCCCAAAGAGGATAATTGTCATGTCTACCAAGCAAGCCCATAATGATTAATAGATTTTTAATTAATGTTTACTAGTCTGTAACTATGTCATAAGTCATTTCAAAATAAACTTTAAAGATAAATATGATAGAGATTTAGAATATGGAAACCCATGAAAAGTATCAATGAACCCAAGGATACATATGGGATAATCAAATTTCATTTCACTTTCACAAAAATTGAAATTGGTAGTTAAAATGAAGCGAAATAGTCTGTATATGTGATGGTCAATAGATGAATAGGAAAGAACATTCAAAATTTAAAATTCATAGGATGCTATCATGTCATATGGATTTCTACACAATTTACCAGCATCTTAGATAAAACACCATTTTTTTTTATAAGTGGTTCTAGTTCAATAAGAAGAAATAAAGAGTTGGTAATACAAAATAGTAAAATGATATGACTAAGGGTTTAGTGCAACTTAAAACATTTTAGGAGAATAGACCGTAAAGTGAGTGCAAAATGAAATATGAAAATTATGATGTATGCAACTTCTATTCTTACATTAAGGTTGAAGAGAAAACATGAATGCCTAAGAAACTATATAGATACAACTATTAGTCCAATATCTAGAGATTAGATTCATGCCATCATATTAATGTTAATACAAATGTGCATTACTTTTGATGCGGGTAATAAATATAAGACTTGTAGTAGAGGTAAAATTATAGAAATGTTGTGTATTTCATGTGTGAATGAGGAATGAGTTCTTAATGAAGTCTATTGTGTAGTACTATAAGACCTTTTGGTTTGTGAGTATTTTAATGAGTGGAGGCTTGATTTTAAATCCAATCAACTTAGTGCAACTATTGTTGATGAAAATAAAGATATCACTTTTCTATTTATTTTATTGCACATCTAAAATTTTCTAGTGTAATTAATTCAATATTAGGGATGTATGGTTGGACAATCCTTCTTTAGATTCTTCGCCCATGAAAAAATGGTATCAAATCTTAGGTTATATGAGAGGGAGTGGTAGCCCAATAATAGAAAACTTGTGTGTGTGTGACCCTATAAGTGATCAATAAGAAAGGTGGTTCACAAAGAATATTTTTGCATGTGTTACACTAGAGGTGATTGATATGAGGAATATCTTATAAGATATTCTAATGATGCAATGTTAGATTAATTTGGTTGACAAAGCACAAAATTTTGATAGGAATAGTTGGTAGTAACATTGCAATCCTATGTGTAATATTGATATTTCCAACAATCTTGGAATGGGATACTTGGACACTAATGTGTAATTTTAGAGATTATTTAATCATTATATTTATCTTAAATAATACGATTGAATAATGGAATATACACAAAATGATCAATTGTAGGAATTTATATAGTTGTCATCATAAGTGTAATTAACCATCTTTCTCATGAAAAACTTGGGAGTTACCTTTGTGGGAGTATAATATCTTGTTACAATGGGCGAGGTCCACTTTAGTTGGGCTCTCTATTATGAAGGTCTATACTTTGGAATGTGAGCCCATCTTGTATCATGGGTCAAAGATAATATCATAATTAATTTCTATGTTCATTGTTATCATAATTACACATGGGTTATTGGTTTTAAACCATGGAACATGGTTCTGGTAAATGTGGATTTGAGAAACTAATTATATTTTTCTCTTCTCACTGCTTTATAAATTTGATGAATTCGATAGAGGTTTTATGGGCTATTTATAAGTTGAATACTATTATGTTGTTATAATATTAGTAGAATAAACAACTAGATGAATTATATTGGTGTAAGACATTATCTATGATTAATACAAGATTGTTGTCTCTTTAATGATGAAGTTTTATTTGAAAAGGGTTTCTATATATATAATGGTGTTATGAATCTTTATTGATTTTAATTTACTTAAATGTATGTTTCTATATGCTTCTCCATATTAATTTAATATTTAATCACATGATAACTTAATTATCAAATTAGATTTTCATTGTTTGTTTACACTTTGACTATAGTATTTTCTTCATAGACTGATTCCAACTATTAAAAGAAAATTACGATTACACTCGTGAATTTAAAATCTTTGGCTCAACTAAAGCTATGTCTCTTACATCTAATTTTCTCTTTTCAAGAGGAAGGAGAAAATCATAGGAGTGATTTTGTACAAAATTATGCTCAAAATAACTGTACTTGTCTACAAATGAGTAGCTTATTTTCCACCACTCTAGACTTGACTATAAAGTTGTGTGAACGTTACACAACAATGTCTCTCACCGTGTATTATATGTAAGTAGATATTACTAATCATAAATAATAGTGAAAAGATAGAGGTAGAGGTTATAAATGAAGCTTATGATTAGTTTGTCCTCAATGTGATTTTAAACTATTTTGAATTTCTAGATATCCAAGTTAGAGGTGGGGGCCCCTCACATGACAGAGTGGAGGCACAATGTGACCCAAGCTTGGCACTGAGACCCTTGGGTAGACCTGTGGTGGAGCATGTGATTCTCCCCTCCATTGTGAAAGACAATGTCGAGGTGGGCACTTTAGACTCCATTAGCTCACCCACTCAAAGCCTTATATAGTATGCAAGGCCTGTAGTATAGGGTGATGTGGGTGAGTCTTCTATGCCTTGAGTTCTAGTCCATATTTTTCAATCTTGTGGTGTTGTTTACACTTATGATCCTGAGAGTAGTCAGGATGTAGCTACACAATATACATTATTTGTAGAGGGGATGGTTATTCAACATAATCTTTATTGAATGAAACATTTGAAATTGATACTAAGGTAAATTTCAGCAAGTTCATTTAATTTTGTTTATTAAATTTTATTCTAAAATTTAAGAATAACTAAATTAGTAGAATCATTATGATGAAAATTCAAGATCAAAACTTGTTCATACTACTTGCAACATTCCCCTAAACCTTATTTCATGACATCGCCAAGTCCATAAGTATGTAACCAGAAAAGAAATATAATTATTACATGTGAATAGTTGAACCTTATATGAATGGTTTTCTCATAACTCGCATTGGATGTTGAATAGTTTGATGGTGCACCTTCAACATCAACACCTCATAGTATTCATCGTTGATGAACTTTCACTTAGGTAGCCTTTATTCATTAATGGTGTTGTAAAATAATGTTAGGTAAGTTTGGTAATTGAACAATATTTGTTGTTTCATTTTCAGATTTTGACATTAGATGTACTCCTCCTAATGTTTGTGTCACATTAGACCATGGTGTTGTTGTAGAAATAAAAAAATTTGCTCCCTTGACATAGGTATGAGATAGATTAGTGAATTTCACATTATATTTGTTCTTTTATTAGTCTATTATTGAAAATATTAATGATACTCAGTATGTAGTTTAATTGCTATCTTGGTGCTTAGTACATGGGCTTGTGACTCCAAATCATGAATGTACCCGTATTGTGTCCATAAGCACCTTGATTATTTGTATACAAGTGATTTTTTTTATATGTCATTCTATAATTCAATTTTTATATATATTAATGGGTAAGTGCACAAAGATGGTTCCCAAAAAGGGGACTTAACTGGACAGCTTTTTTCTGAAATCAGGAAATACTAACCTTGGACACGAAATTGAGGATAGTTACACCCAAAATTTTGAGATGGAACAAAAACAAGGATTGAAGTGCTCTGAGTCTACTTTCTAAACTACTAATCTATTTTTAAAATGGTTGATATTAAGGGGTTCAAAAGAGGGACGTACACAAATTGGTGTTGTTTTTGTCAGAAAAACATAACATAGCAACTCTTGTACGACCCTCGTACAATGAAATTTTTTTTAGTATTTTTAAAATTGCAATGGTCAGAAGTTAGCTAACAGTATGTAGCTGATGCATGATTTTTCTGATAATTTTTTAATGAATATTTGATTTTTTACTAATTTTCGAAGTGGACATTTCCTGAAAAACAGAATTTTGGCCATGCTACCCCTACAAATTTTGGAAACTAATTGAATTTTTTTTATTTATTTATTTTAAATTTGTAGAATGGATTCTAGTTTATAAAAATGTAATTTATTTGAAAATTGGATGAACGGTTAATTTATAACGAAAAAAATACCAAACACTGCTTTTTGGCAAAAAAATGACATAAAAATAAAATAAATTATGGATGAAAGGCTTAACATTTTCAGAAAGTGAAAAAAATTATATCGTTGGATAGCTAAGAGAGAACCCAACATTACCCATGTGTTCGATTTTTTTGATATTGAACCACATGCAATCCTGACGATGAGCACGAACTCGATTATGTGAAATATGGTAGATTTTTTTAAAAGCACGTCTCAAGTCATTGGGAATGCCTTCCAAGCCTTTGGGTTGGTATTCCAAGGCAAATACCAAGCCTAAGGCTCGGGAATTCCAAAAGCAAGATATAACGCGAGCGCGCTATAACGCACTCACATTATATTTCAGTTTTGACATTGTTTTTGCTTCTACAGGAAACATTGTTTTGGTTGAGGGTTGAGGGTATAGGGTATAGGGTCAAGGGATTAGGGTTGAGGGTCCAATATATAGGGTAGAGGTTATAAGGGTTTAGAGATTGAGGGTTGAGGGTTTAGGGATTAGGGTAGAGATTTTTCTTGGATTTAATGGTGTAAGGGTTGAGGGATTAGGGTTTAGGGTAGAGAGTATTTGGTTGAGGGTAGAGGGTAAAGGGTAGAGGGTTTTAGAGTTTAGGGTTTAAGGGTTGAGGGTTGAGGGTTGAGGGTCAAGTTTTTAGGGTTGAGTGTTTAAGGGTTGAAGGTTTAAGGGTCAAGAGGGTTGAGGGATTAGGGTAGAGAGTTTACTAAGTGGGTTTAAGGGTTGGGGGATTAGGGTTGAGGGTAGAGGGTAGAGGATTGATGGTAGAGGGTAGATGGTTTACGGGTTAGGGTTTAAGGGTATAGGGTTTAGGGTTGAGGGATTAAGAGGTTATAGAGTAGAGGATATAGGGGTTGAGAGATTAGGGTTTAAGGGTTTAGGGTTAAGGGTTTACTTGGTTGAGGGTAGAGGGTTTAGGGTATAGGTTTGAGGGTATATGGTTGAAGGATTAGGTTCAGGGTCCAATGTAAGGGGTAGAGGGTTTAGGATTTAAGGATTGAGGGTTGAGGGATTAAGGGTTGAGGGTTGAGAATTGAGGGTTGAGGGTTTAATGTATAGGGTATAGGGTATAGGGTATAGGGTTGAGGGTTTAAGGGTCAAGAGGGTTGAGGGATTAGGGT
>CM021102.1:830748445-830770829 GCA_007115665.2 Sequoiadendron giganteum
CTCTCTCTCTCTCTCTCTCTCTCTCTCTCTCTCTCTCTCTCTCTCTCTCTCTCTCTCTCTCTCTCTCTCTCTCTCTCTCACTCCCCCTCTCTCCCTCCCCCTCCCTCCCTCCCTCCCTACCTCTCTCTCCCTCCCCTCCTCCCTCCCTCCCTTTCTCTCCCTCTTTCTCTCTCCTATCCTCCCTCTTTCTCTCCTACCTAATCGCAACCCTCTCCTCTCCCCCTCCCTCCCTTCCTCCCTCCATCTCTCTTTTCTCTCCCTCTCTCTTTCTCTCCACTATCCCTCCCTCCCTCTCTCCTCTTTCTCTCCCTCTCTCCTCCTCAGCCCTCCTCCTCTCCCTTCCTCCCAGTCCCTCCCTCTCTCCCTCTTTCTCTCCCCTCTTCCTCTCTCCCTCTCCCTCCCTCCTCCTCCTCTCTCTCCTCTCGATCCCTCCCTCCTCTCCCCCTCCTCCCTCCTCTCTTTCCCTCTTTCTCCCTCTCTTTCTCTCCCTCTTCCTTTCTCCTGTCTCTCTCTCTTTCTCTCCCACTCTCTTTCCCACTCTCCCTCTCCCTCCTCCTCCTCCTCTCAGCTCCCATCCTCCTCTTTCTCTCCCTCTCCTCTCCTATCTCCCTCCCTCACTCTCCCACTCTCTCTCTCACTCTTTTCTCCCTCCCCTCTCTCCCTCCCCTATCTATCTCACATCTCTCCCACTATCTCTTTCCTAACCTCTCCCTCTCTCCCTCCCTCCCTCCCTCCCTCCCTCTCTCTCCCTCTTAGACAAAGAGGGAGAAAATAAATATATTAAGAAAACCATATTTCATATAACGCGCGCGTGTTTTGAAGAAGTAGAGATGCTACCATTTTAGGAAGAAATAATGCAAGCACATTTTCTATTCCACTAAAATCGGTAAAAAAATTGAATATACCCATGATTTCAAGGCCCACAGTCTACATATTCTCCTGGTTTTGCACGTGCTCCGACAAAAAGTAGCCTTTTGATGATGTTGTGAAGTTTGAAAGCATGTTTTTCACATTCCATCACCTTTTCCATGATCTTTCTACCACCTTTGCATAAAATAGAAGAGTTTCCACATTGAAAGACATATAATATCAATGATGTTTGAATTCCATTGAAAACTAATATACAATTGAATTTTCGAGGGGAACAAACTTTTGAACAAGTCAAATTTTTGTGGAGTTTGAAGAAAGAAGAAACTAATCCTAGATAATTGGGTTGAACTCCTCCATTTGAAAGTTTGGTTTTTTAGGTATGTGAAGTCTTTACACATTTTCTTTCATTCTATTATGGCTTGCTTTCAATTTTGTTTGTCATTATAACCTTACATTTTCAACGTACATTTTAAACCTCCTAATGATTCCCATACATGGAAAATGTCTTTAATGACCCTCTTACGACATGGAGATACCCAAAATTGAATCAAATTTCAAAATGGAAGCATAGATTGTCAAGGTGCTCCTACACCACAAACTTATCAAACACTCACAATGCCATTACACTCATTATGATTGTAACTTACATGATATTTATCTTATTTCCCTTCAAAATCAAATCCCCCAATGTATCTAACTATTTTTGTAACTTCTTAACTAACTTATCTCTTCACAACTTTTTCAAAAAATGCATTTTTTTGCAAATGTCCATGCTTCCATTTTGAGCCTATCTTGCAATCATGGCATGCCACATTACCACTTTTCTTTAAGGTATTCTGGATTGAAAAAAATCATGTCAAATTTGTCTATGCTAGGTTAAATTTTGTATAGGATGATTGTAAGTATTATTTAAATGAAGCCTTGAATGACATATTTTTCAATTACCTTGAATGGATACATTTTTTAGGAACTAATATTTGTCTCATTACCATGGTACAAATAAAATTATCCGCCATGCCGAAGAAAAAGAAAAAGATGAAACTAATAGACGAAGAGAATGAAACCTTCAAAGAAAATGAGAGAGTTCGGGTGGCGGCATATCATGAAAAGAAGAAATTGGAAACGATTTATGAAAACAAGCCAATTGAAGAGGAAACTCAACCGTCAAAAAAAGAACGAGAATTGGCAGCACAAAAGGAATGAATGTGAAAGCATCATCGTAAGACAGATTCAGATACCATAGTTGTAGACACACCCTCTACGACAGGTGAATATGAAGGGACACCATTAAGCACAAGTGAATATGGAGGGACACCATCTAGCATAAGTGAATATGGATGAACACCATCTAGTGCAAGTGAATATGAAGGGACACCATCTACCTCAAGTGAATATTGTTGGACACCATCCAACACATCTCAAGTTGAGAGTACATCATCACTCGTATTTGACGAAGAAACTATGCCATCATCCCCATGTGAACCTCAAGGTATGTATTTTTCTCCACCCTCGATCGAAGGTACGCAATCTATCCCACCTCAATTAAATATTGATGAAATTCCCAATGTTGAGATGTATGTACCTAGGAGAACACCACCTAGAATTTTGCATAGAAATCCAAGGTATTTGATTAATATTGATGATGAGATTTTGCAGCACATTGAAGGTAAGATTTCAACATGCACTTGTAGAAGATATGCTGGTAAGATTTGGGAATGATTATTTGAAAGACTAAATGAGACTGCAAGATGTAAACTATTTGTTGAAATGATGCAGGGTGTAAAGTATAGGAACATCATGAAGACTCTTGGGTTGAGAACATCGAATGCATCGAGTGAAGACACTATTGTGAAGAATCTAATGGATGCTTATGAGAGTGTGGGTAAGACCTCATGCTCAAAGGATAGTAATGTCACCCGACATGTCATTACATCGACTTTGGTAAGTTGTCAAACAAAGAGAGCTCGTCTCATTAAAAAGACGAGTGAACACACAGGAATTAGTAGAAAAACTTTATCAAGAGCCATTCAAAGGCGGCAAAGAATTGAGGGAAATGATTCAAATGAATTATGGGCATTCTCGGGGAGATTATCACGAAAAGATAAAGAAGTTATTGAAGCCTTGAGAACAGTAATTGAAGAGTATTGGAAGAATAACACAAGGCCATATCTGAATTAAAGGGATGTGGTAAGAAGGAGAATCAGTAGTCGCAATCGTGAGCCACATCCAAAGAATTTTTTGGATATGACTCAAACCCAATTTTTTCGAAAACTTGAAAATGATTATCCTCAAATTAGTATTTCTCAAAGATTTTTTGAAATTCTTAAACTTTTTTATGTCAAGATAAATCACACATGCACTACTTGTTGTTGTAGACATATTGAATTTTCTAACCATTATGGTGTTTATCATTCTATATGTGTAGATTTGCATACTAACGATGTTTTGTAGGATTGTGGCATAGAAGCCTCACCAAAATCTTTAAGAGAGTTCTTATCAAAAAAATATGTGAAATAGAGGATGGCCAGATATTCTACAAGACAACATGCTTGGATGGTTCATGTGAGCGTTGCGGTGGCTTCTAGTGTATACCAGTATGTCACAGATGAGGTGGGACAAAAACTAGTAGAGTTCGGGAAGTATAAAACAGTGGCATATGCTACAAAAGATGGGTCTCAAGCAAAAAGGTGTGATTTGGTTATTGAGAAGATTCTAGTGTACCAGTTTATGTCCATGTTTCGTGACAATATACTGTCTAAGTATGCAATGCATACCCATAGAGCTTGATGGTTGGACACACAATTCAGGCTATGCAAGGACACCTTTCTATTTGGAAGCATAGTATCAGTGGATGAATTTGCAGAGAACTACACTCTACAACCACAACATGAGGTGCAGTCATATTATTACAACTCCACATAGGTTTTGATATTTGTGCACATAGCATTCATTCATGCATCTGATAGTACAGATGACCAAAGGAAGGTATTGAAGGAGTACCACTTTTACATTAGTGATGATCGCACACATTCTCCATATTTCATGCAAGGTTGCTTCCAAATGTTCTACAATGGTTTGGCTCAGAGGGGCATAAAATACGACCGAAATATAATATGGTCCGATAACTGTGTAGCACAGTTCAAGAACTCGCACATATTCTACTGGTTGTGCAGGATGCATGTAATTATAGGTGTTCAACATATGTGGAACTTTTGTGAGGCCGGACATGGAAAGGGGGAGCATGATGGTATGCATGAAAATAGCATTAGCACGAGAAGAGTTAAAGTATAAAGATAGTGCAAAGTTGACATATGCAAAATCAATCGTCGAGTGGTGTAATGCTTTGATGGGTCTAGGTAATGAAGGCACGTCTTCAGTTTGTAGATTTTTTTGGTTGATGGATGATACTAACATTGCACCATATGAGCATTGTTGTACACTAATAGGATCAAGTGAGGTACACTCTTTCCTTAGCTCAAATACAGGTTCATGGAGTATTGATACACGAAAGATGGCATGCTTTTTTTCTTCATGTAATATGCAAGCTTGGAATGATTGTGAGTCAGGGGAGTGGGTTGACATATGGTTGACAAGTTATCTTAGCCCACTTCACATGTATCACCCTCCGACGACATTGGAACTGACACAGATGGAATCATCGGTCAACTTTGACCGCATATCAGATCTAGTTCAGCCAGGTGATATATCTACTTGCTTAGTTGTTGAAATTCCATATCGTTATCTTAATTTGTACTGTATTCGTAATGTTGACAAATTTCAAGATATTTTCTACACATATCAATGTAGGGCATGTTTATGTAGTTATTGTAGATGAAGACAATGAAGAGGGAACAGACTATTACTTGTGTCATTGTGTTGATGCCAAAAATAAATTGGAGGCCCTAGTTATAGATGGAGAAAACATTGAATACCTTACAGGCTCAGTTGTGGTTAATGGAACATGGCTTAGAAGGTAACCACATTCGAGTGTTAAACATTGGCTATTTCAGGACTTTGACACGCATTGTAAGATTCTTCATTACTCGAACCTTGTCATGGCATCCAATGTTTGTTTGACCAAATATGGGGGTAGACCTTTGAAGAAGACCTTGTGGAAGGTCTGTGAGTCTGACCATGAGGCAATACTTGACACAATAAAGAGTAGAGCAGACCCGGATGGTTCGTTGGATTAATCTGTAAGTATATGCACATTAATTTGTTTGATGCTAATGCTATCATCTTCTTTTACTTTGTGTATTTTTAAGTAACATACTAAACAATGATTGGTGTCCCCTTGCAAAAAATGTAGATATATGAGCCATCCAAGAGAATGTTAGCCAGAAAAGCAATGCAACATCCTTATTTTGATAATATTGACAAATCTCAATCATGATTTTAAGCCATTAGAAAAGTGTGTGCAAATCTTGGTTAGGGACTTTCAAGTTATTCATTTGAAGTTAACCTTATCATGAGCAGCTATGATGTAGACATTATAAGAGCATCTGAAATTTCAACTTACTCTGTTCATGAGAGGTGTTGTGTGTGTTGTGTGCAATAGGTATGTTGGAATTCCCAGTGAAGATGTATGACCAGGAATGACTAAGTTGTAAGACCTGCATGCCTATCTGTAAGTACCTTCCATCTATTTTTATTTCATTTCCATTTTGGATGCTCTTTCTTTTTCTCTTTTACTTTGCGTATTTGTAAGTAAACTACTAAAAATTGATTGATCTCTCGTTGCAGAAAATGCTGATTTATGAGCCATCAAAGAGAATCTCAGCCAAAAAAGCAACGCAACATCCTTATTTTGATGATCTTGAAAATTCTCAATTTTGATTTCAATCCATTATAAAAGAGTGTGTGAAGCTTAGCGAGGGAATCTGAAGTTACTTAATTGAATTTAACCTCATAATGAGCACCTATGATGTAGAAATTTAAAGAGAATATTGAATGTATGAGTGACATTGTAAAAGATCTGTGAGAACGAAGTACCTAAGGAATTATAATGAAATTTATTTACATAATGAGATTTACTCAAATATTGTAATTTTGGAGTTCATGTTTGGTGCATTAGCACCTTGTTCTGTAAATACCTTCAATAGGCAAATTTGCAAAATTTGAATTTTGAAATGTAAAAAATGTGAAAAAGGTCATGTAAAGGTCATATGTAATGTATTCAAAGTCTCAAAGAGGTCATTAGGTGATTAGAGAAGTGATATAAAGCACGTAAGGTAGAATTAGGATGTTTTAGGTGTGTGTGTTTATTTGTGCAGGGGAATTCAAGAAACAAAGGAACATACCTTTAAGCATTCAAGAACCCCCTTAACTTGTTGAGGCAGCAATTATCATGTATCCAAACCCTCATATCTACAATTTGTCTTAGGACAAACTCACTCCACCATGCCAAACCAAAACCCTTATTTTCTGCTAGTATAAGGAGGGTTTATTGAAAGGAATGGTTCCACAACTTACCATAACATGCCACCACCTCAGACCTTCTTAAAATCACCTGAAAAAACTCAAAATAAAATCACCCAACCTCTACATGCAATATTTTATCAAACCCTAGGGTGAAACCTCATTTTTCATGCCCTTTTCCATCAAAATCTACAGGGGCAACAACACAAACCCCATAAAAATTATTCCATTTTACTTAGAAATTTCTTGTCTGATCCAATAGGATCTTTTTGGGTCCCTCTAGAAAAAAATCTCTTGGTATTGGCTATCTCAGAGTTATTTTCCCGTGGCAACGGATTTTCACTTGATGGAAAAAGTGTCAAATTCAAGTTGTGCAAAGTTGTAAAGTGGTGCAACTTTCACTCTGCAATTTGTGTGACCAAAATAACTGCTCCAACGCATCCGAACAGGTATTTTTACGCTAGGCATGGTCCTCTTTCACACCGAAACACGTGGAATCACTATGAGCTATGTTCCACCGGATCAATCCCTTAAGGGTCCAAAGTGCAAAATGGCTTCAAAATTTAGCATGCTATTATTCAGATACCGTGACACTTAGAAAATTCTCGTCTAATCCTATGGGATCATGTTAAGAACCTCTACAAAAATCTCTCTCAGTTTTGGCTATCTCAAAGTGGTTTTCCCATGGCAGCGAATTTTCACTTGATGGAAAAAATGTCAAATTCAAGCTGTGCAAAGTTGCAAAGTGGTGCAACTTTCACTCTGCAGCTCATGTGACCAAACTAACTGCTCCAATACATCTGACTAGGTATTTTTATGCTATGCATGGTCTTTTTTCACACCGAAACATGCGGAATCGCTTTGAGCTACATTCCACCAGATCAATCCCTTAAGGGTCCAAAGTGCAAAATGGTTGCAAATTTCAGCATGCTATTACTCAAATATCATGATGCTTAGAAAATTCTCTTCTAATCCTATAGGATCATGTTGGGCCCCTCTACAAAAACCTCTCTCGGTTTCGGCTATCTTGGAGTGGTTTTCCCGTGGCAGTAGATTTTCACTTGATGGAAAAAGCACCAAATGCAAGCAGTGCAAAGTTGCAAAGTGGTGAAAATTTCTCTTTGCAACTCGTGTGACCAAGTGGACTCTTCGAACGCGTCCGAATAGGTATTTTTATGCTAGGCATGGTCCTATTTTGCACCAAAACATGCGGAATCGCTCCGAGCTATGTTCCACCGGATCGATCCCTTAAGGGTCCAAAGTGCAAAATGGCTGCAAACTTCAGCATGCTATTAATTGGATATCGTGACACTTAGAAACTTCTCATCTGATCCTACAAGATTGTGTTGGGTCCGTCTACAAAAACCTCTCTCGGTTTTGGCTATCTCAAAGTGGTTTTCTCGTGGCGGCGGATTTTCACTTGATGGAAAAAGTGTCAAATTCAAGTTGTGCAAAGTGGTGCAGCTTTCGCTCTGCAACTCGGGTGACCAAGCGGATTGTTCCAACGCTTCTGAATAGGTATTTTTACGCTAGACATGGTCCTCTTTTGCATCAAAACATGCAAAATCGCTCTGATCTACGTTCCACCAGATCGATCCCTTAAGGGTCCAAAGTGCAAAATGGTTGCAAACTTCAGCATGCTATTACTCGGATACCATGATGCTTAGAAACTTTTCGTCTAATCCTACAGGATTGCGTTGGGCCCCTCTGCAAAAACCTCTCTTATTTTTGGTTATCTCGAAGTGGTTTTCTCATGGCGATGGATTTTCACTTGATGTCAAATTCAAGTTGTGCAAAGTTGCAAAGTGGTGCAACTTTCATTTTGCAATTCGTGTGACCAAACTAATTGCTCCAACGTGTCCCAATAGGTAGGTTTAAGCTAGGCATGGTCCCCTTTCTCACCCAAACACGTGGAATTCATCTGACTTGCATACAACCGGCTTGATCCCTTATGATGGCATGCAAAACACTGGAATAGAGAAACATACAAATGACGATTGAGAAGTTTGAGTATTCCACACAAAAAATGTATGATCATTGGTGCAGAGCACCTTATTCCTCCATTTGATGAAGAAGGTTTAGTTCAGTGGCTTTAGTGATTATATGATGGTGAATAGGTTGGTCAATAGGTTGTTGTGGGTATTTTGAGCATGCTTTGTCTTGAATAAGGTCAATTAAGACCATTAGGTATGTTTTAGGGTGACTTTTGGTTCTAGTGATAAAAAATGTGAAAATTTCAATCTTGCACTAGAAGTTATCTTTATAGCCTTTGAAGGAAAATTTGTGAATTTGTATATGATTGTGAAAGAATGGAGATTTGTCGATGTAATAAGGCTATTTGTATGCCATTTGTGTGGGTTTAGAGATCATTAGATGTACTCATTAGGTTGGAGGAGTCTAAAGTTGCAAATTTGTAAGTTTCTTAAAGCAATAAATTTGAAATGCAACGATTACTTGTTTTGAAATTTGGTTTTTAGTTAGTTGAGGGCATGGATCAGTTAGAGAAGGGTGTAAAACACTATGTAAAGCCTTCAGAGGCTCGAATGGAGGTTGTTGATGAACTTTTGGAGAATATCTAATAAGAATTATTCACATTGTTCTCTATTTTTTTAGATTTTTGATACAAACTTGTTGATCCCATACTTGGTACGATCTCCAGCTTTTAGATAAAGAACATATTGGAATATTTTTATGAATCATTTCATGGAATGCCATTTTTAAATGTGTTTTTTTCTTTTAGATAAATTTGTTTAGCGTCAATCAATCAATATTCAAGACAAATCATGAAGGACAACAATGATCAATGCTAGGGCTAACCAATTAATAATTATACACGTGAATAATTCAAGCATGTACATGTCAATAAGGGACGCACAAGTACTCAAAAACACGTAAGCCTCAAAAAGTATACACACGAATACATACTATACACAAATTAATACAAAGTATATGCACGAATACAAGGTATACGCATGAAAACACGTAAGCCACAAAGTATACATTCGAACGCATATAAATCACAAAGTACACACGTAAGTTGTATACACTTGAATACACATAACTCATATCTATTGAACCATCAATTTAGAATGCAAATATGGATAGGCATTGATAAAATATATTTGTATTAACCAAATAACCATGCAAACATATACATCAATATATGTCAGTCTAAGTATGAAATATATTTACAAAATAGCCATATAGGCTTACGAGAATCCCATATAGGCATACAATGTCAAATATGTCCAATAAAAATATGTACAAAACTGCCATGTAGGCATACAACAAAGGGCTCTAGAATCAAAAGTCATTGCTCTCCATGCCCTGGAAATAAATTCTTTCCCTTTCCTTTTCGATCGGATGGCGATAGGTATGCTAGTCATTTTTGTTGTACTCGAGGAGTGCTCCTGCTGCTCCTCCTAGTGTTTAGTTCATGGTGAAGTTTTAATTGTTACAATAAGAAGGAAAGACATGAATATATAGAAATTACATTATAAAAAATGATATATTTGAAAAAATAATAACTTACCACCATCTCATGATCTCTCTCCACGGGGGAAATATTCTCACACCCATGCTCAGGTGTGCTCAAGCCCTGTATAAACCATACAAATAGAAATTAAACTACGTGAATCAATAATGGTTTGATTTTTCACTAACTAACATCTATAACAAAAAATGTAAATGTAAATTTACTAATTTGCCTCATACCTCTCCTGTCAGAGCCATCGAGGATTGTACAGTAGATGACACACCAATATCCATTGCCCTCATCACATTCGTAGGTGTTTCGGCTTGCATCATCTAAAAATAAAACAACAAATTATTCAACGTAATCAACGATGTGCATATAAACTACACAAATCTATTAAGTACTTGATTCATTAGTTAAAATCTTTATTCTATTACCTCTATGTAGGTTTGAGTAAATCCACCGCCATTGGGAAGTGTTCCATCAAAACCTCCAATATTCGTCTGTTCAACATCCAAAATCACATATTAAATTATCATTCGTAAAACAATGTTATTAACATGCAATGAATTCATAATTGTTTACTAGTTACATACCCCAGCAATAGGTGTACTGCAGAAATAAGTTGGTGGGGGGCCAGTGTATCCAGTCTCAACACTGTGACCCTACAATTTTATTAAAATCATAAAAAAAAATTAGTTAATCTTGCATTTCAAAATCGAAATTTAATAAATTAAATTCAATGAACATGCACTAACTTTTACCTGACTATCAATGCCATATGCCTCATGCAAAATGTCAGCTACCCTCTCCATCTCCATAGCTACAGACGGATCTTGCGTACCAGTCTCCTGAGTGTCAGTGCGGTCATATGAACAAGTAGCCCCACAAGATTGACACACATGTGTTCGACGGCCACCACTCGAAGACTCCCCTGGATTGTGTTGTATAATAGGGCTAGTATGATGGATGACACTCTAGGTCAAAGTGTTGATCACCTGCAATGTCTCTACGTCAGCACTTTCCTTCACGACAAAAGTCATAACAACGTGCTCATGAGGTGGCCTAGTGAGAGATCGTCTACCTTGCCGCGTAGAATCTGGTTGTGCACTAGGTCTATCCTGAGCTGACCCCCCACCTCTCCCCTGGAAATCCCTCGTATCAAAATAATTTGGGATTTTGTTCAATATGACTTCACTGTATAGTTTCCTAAGGAAATATTGCAGGACCTCGCAATTGTTGCACGATGGGTAATCGAAGACCATGTACCACCTATCGTAAAATTGGTCCCTAATCTGTTGGTGGTGGCACCAATAGATAGGAAACCTCTTCGCATTGAGGGTAAGATTTTGATTTGTGTGTGGGTCGATGAATAATGAGAAAAAATCACCTTTTTTTATTTTTAAATCCTTTACATCTTTGTATGATAGTTTATTTGCATAATAATCTCTAGCCACCTGCCGCCTATCTTGCCATCCAGTTATTTCTTTGCTAATTGAATCTACATTTTTTACCATATCTTTCAATGAATTTGCTAGGGTCATTCTTTCTACGGTTGAACCATTTGGATCACTCAACCTACTGATCAAATCCTCAATTTGTTTTTTGTTGTTCTCAATTTCACTCATTAAATTTTGTTGAGTGTTAGGAGGGGGTTGAGTGATTGGTGAAGGAGGTTGTTGTTGTGGTTGATTTTGATCTTGAGAATTTGGTTGGTCTTCTTGTTGAGGATCTAGAGGGTTTGCAGGTTGATTTGCATCTCCTAAAAATTAAAACAAATATATATCACATTCAACCTAAAATTAACAAATTCAACTTAAAACTAACTAATTAAAAAAAAAAAACCACAAAATCCTTACCTCTCACATCTCCTCCTCGTCGTGGTGCCATCGTTGCAAAGAAATAAAAGTTGTTGGTGAAATTTTGTGTTGAATTACTCCTCCTAGAACGCGAGCGCGTAAGTATGGGGGTTTTGGCCGCGGCTGCAAGAAAAAAATAGTTGAAATAACAATGATAGGTTTTCACTTTTTTTTTTTGCTTTTAACAAGAAATAACATGCTCGCATTATTGGTTTGTTGTTGCCGAGCCTTAGGCTCAGCACACCGAACCAATAACGTGAGTGCATTCGTTTCAAAAAAAATTTGAAAGGTGTCCACGAAATTCTACCCATTTCCATGCACCCGCCATAATGTCTATACTTTTATTGTATTAGATGGACGTCCAGAGAAGTCTAGAGAGGAGGACAAGTGAGCACACTCAAAAGACACCAACATCATATGCATCTCCATCCAGTTGATGGGTATGTGCAGGATCATGATGGGCCAAAAAGTGGCAATGAGAAAAAATCACGTTTCGAATCGGCTAAAAAATGCGGAAATGGCCTAGTTGACTTTTCTAGGTTCGGGTAATAGTACTTCTACCCGAACCAAAAACCAAAGGTAGTTTCCACAAATCGGATATCCGATTTCTGGAAACTGTATATTAAAAAATAGTCGACTCTTCAATTTCATTTTTCACTGTTTGACGCGGGCGCAAGAGGTGAATCCCAAATCTGATATCCATTCTGATCCGATATCCGATTTGAAAGGTATGTATTTTTTTTTTTGGATCTTGTAATCGATTTTTCAATAGATTTTGTTAAGTTTAATTAGGTTTTATTAAAAAAAATTCAAGAATACGGTTTTGTATTGATTTTTTTAAAAAACTAGAGTTTACATTGATTTTTAATTAAAACTTAATATTTTGAAAATGATCTTGATTAAAAATTAGTGTTGTTGATGCATTTTTATCAAAAATAAGAGTTTGTTATTGATTTTTGTGAAAAAAGTGGTTTTTTTTGGATTTTTACTAAAAACTAGGGTTTTTTTACAATAATTTCATTTATATTGTGTAATTTCAATTAGTTTAATTAGTTTTTAACTTTAATCAGGTATTATGGCTGCGAATGTAAATCCACAAATGCCAAATGCTCCACCACCTCCACAGCCAAATGCTCCACCACCTCCGTAGCCACCAATTGAAGACTTAATTGGTGAAAAATTGGGGCAATTGAGGGGCATTTGTGAAATTTATCAGACAATGCCTCGATTGAGAGATATGACAAATACATTAAGAGAAATAATTAAAAATATAGAAACCCTCTCCACCCAACATAATTCTTTTTATTCGTGGCGAGAAGACATGAGGGAGTATTATCAATGTGGATTGTATTACGATGATGTGAAAGATCTCCAAATAACCAAAGCCCAAATAGCCTCTTTATTCATTGACCCTCGCACCAATTTGCCAATGGATGTTAATAGAACAAAACTTTCCATAAAATGGTGCATGCATAGGGACATTGTTGCTAACTTTTGGGATCGTTGGTGTATGGTTTTTGATAAACCACCGAACAATAATTCCGACATACCATTTTACTTTATTAAAAAATTATATGTTGAGTTTTTGTTAGGGCATCATGTTAGTTACTTTGACATTAAACCCTTCCAGGGCATCAGTGGAGGTATGCCCCAGGATAGACCAGGGGTAGTTAGAGTAGTCCCACGCCCAAATGTTCCCCTTCCTCCCCTTCACCCCCTTCCTCCGCCACCTCCAATAAATCATCCAGAGATTATCGAGGATGCATCCACACAGACTATTCAGGCTATTCACTCTTTGAGTGGTCATTTGGTTTCACATGCTTCTACAGTAGCTCAGCCACATTTTGGTTATGTTGGTGAAAGCTCCAGTGTTGCTGTATCATTCTCCTTAGGTCCACATATTTGTGTGCCATATGCTTGCACTATGTGCCACCAGATATGCTTGGGTCCTCTTGTACAGCCCGCTGAGCATCCCTTGGACACTTCTGATTATGACCTCCATGATGTGGACATTATAGATCAGTCGTAGGCGAGTGGAGCGCACCCTATAGAGTCCTCTCCTGCTAGAGAGGGAGATGCTGGAATAGTGACACAGGTAAGATTTAAGTTGTAATTTCATAACTTGCATTTGTTTATAAATGAATATTAATAAGAGATAGTATCAAGTACTAATATTTATTTACATGGTCTATTTAACAGTTGATGTCTGAGGAGGAGCTCGCACGGGTGACTGATAGCACCCTTAGGGCCATTTCATTTGGATTGGACACACACGTAGTATATATTTTCATACTCACTCGTTTACATTTTATATTATATACTTGCTTGTCATTTGAATTGTCATTAATGAAATTATATAATAGCTTATATGTTTATCTTTTTTTCCTCCTGTAGGAAATACCCAATATTAGTGAGGTGCAGCCTCGTCCAGACTATGGAGGCACAAATCTAGATAAGGGGAAGGTAATTGAACTTAAATTGGATTGAATTAATATTTTTAAGATCTTATATTGGTTATACATACGTCGACATAGATTGGTAGTTTCATATGTACTTGTCAATTTTATTTACAGGCAATTATGAGCTTTATAGATATGTTGACAAGGGACACACTGCCTAGAGGAGTAGTTATTGGAACACCTCAAAGAGTAGGTGTTGAAACCCATCAAAGAGGAGGTGTCGAAACAGCTGAAGGAGATAAAGAAAAAGATCAACCTAAAGAGGTACATGTGCTTATTTTATTGTGTTTGGTAAATAAGTTCTTATTACCAATAATCATATGCTAACTTGGATCAATTTTATGTTTTTGTTCACATATATAGATTGGCATTTCAAAAGTTGATTTGGTATATTCTAGGACTCCTGACCCTTTGAAGAGACATATACTTCAGGTAATGAAGATTTCAATTTAGAGTTCAATTAAAATTCAATGTATATTAATTTTGATGTTAATTATTCGATTTTAAATTATATAGTATAACTAATATCAATTGTGGTTTGAATTTTTCCTGTGCAGCTACCTTCAGAGCCAATGAGTGCTTCAAAGAAGCTTCATTTTGATGATCCACCAGTAGTTTAGGATGAGATAGATATTTTGGCAAGTAAATTTTGAATACATATTGAGATGGCATATGCCACATTTTGTAAAACTTTGTTTGAGTTGGCGTCGATGCCATTTTTGTATATGGACATACACTTGATTATTGGATAATTTGATATATAGAAGTTGACAATTGAAATTTAATTTGTTCCTCATGTGCATGATTAAACTCTTTAAAAAATTTATCTTGAGCAATGGTTAAATATCAATGTACAATAGCTTAAAACTGAATGGTTATATTATGTAGTTTATATTTATATCGCCGATTACATTGCATTACACATCTTTCAAACTCAAATCATTAATTCACATTGCATAACTAACAACTAGATGTTCATAGATGAAAAATTTTCAATTAAAATAGAGTTCTTACAAAGTCAACCTAAGCAGTTATGCAGTTACTTCACATTGCATAACTAAAAACTATGAACAATTGTCAATTGCATTTGTTTGTCATTGAATTCTATGAGACCACATTTCTTTCAATTTTTTTTTCAAATAGTCCACTACCTTGTCTATGCTACCACATTTTTCATACATGATAGCGATCACATTAATTTGTAATAAATTAAATGATAGCCTATGGCTATTTAATTTATACTCATTTTATTTAAATGGATGAGGTTGACTAATAGGGTAGGGTTGGATGGAACAATCACTGTTCCATGCTCTGGGTCTTGCTTGCAAGATCTCCTTGGTGTCTTACTTCGTAACCTTAACCTTTAGGACCTTCTTCATGTTTAAGTACCCCTGGTTCTCCTGGCCAACCCCACTACCATCACAAATCAACCTACCAAGTCAATCTTGGTGCAATGTCTCTAACTCTTCCTTAGCCCTTAATCTACCCTAAAGACTAACATTCTCCAAGAACTAAAGCCCTTAATCTACCCTTAATCAGTAAAATGAGTTCCAAAACTCATTAAGCCTTTCCACTCCTTATCCTCCTGATCACTCTTGACCAAGACATGTTCCTAAGCCTCTAACTCTATCTCAATGGTCAAAAGAAACGAACTAACTACAAAAGAATGCTTGAACCGAAGAAACTAGCTACCTACTGTTCCACACAATACTTGGAAGACAATTGCACTACATTCTACATAATTCACAATGTCAGGATCACTCCATTAACACACAATTCAAAGCAAAAACCAGAAAAATTACACAAATTTATCATTTTCTTCTCTTGTAATCATAAATTTCCAATAATGCAAAAGCTTCCAATCTTCCTCTCAGGTTGAGGCACACCCTATATAGGTCAACAAAAGTAGTTATTCCTCCCCTTGGTCGGACATTGTAGTTACCTTGTGGCAAATTTGCAAAAATGTAACATTTTGCACTTTTTGCCAATGTCTAGTAAACTGAGTTTCTAATCTTATCAGTAAAATGAGTTCCAAAACTCATTAAGCCTTTCCACTCCTTATCCTCCTGATCACTCCTGATCAAGACGTGTTCCTAAGCCTCTAACTCTATCTCAATGGTCAACATGACTTTCAAGGTAACACATCAAAAACAAAAATTCATCCTAAACTTCCTAATTGCCTAGTGTTTTCTAGGTGCTCCTACACCACCGACCTTCCTTGATATTATTTTGTAATTTATTATTTTCAAGAGAGGCCGACCTCCTTGAAGAGTCATCTTATTTTGTATAAATACGAGGTGATGTTTGTTCATTTCCTTAATCAAGTTCATTTAGCATAATTTGCAATCCAAGCAAACGTTTGCACTTGAGCAGCAGGCCGATTTCAAGGAGAAGCACCCAAATACATTGAATCGCTCTGAGCTACATCGGAGCGGTGTTTTCCCTTAAGAGTCCAAAGTGCTAAAAGGCAGCAAACTTTGACGGACTATTTCTCGAAAACCGTGATGCTTACAGACTCTTCGTTTGAGGATATGGGATCATGTTGAGACCATCTACAATAAACTCTCTCAGTTTTTTCTATCTCGAAGGCATTTTCCTGTGGTGATGAGTTTTCAGTTGAGGGAAAAGTTGCCAAATGCAAGCAGTGCAAAGTTGCAAAGTGGTGCAACTTTCATTCTCGAACTCGTACGACCCAACGGACTGTTCTAATACGTATGGATGGGTACGTTTACACTAGGTATGGTTCTCTTTTGCACCCAAATACGTCGAATCGCTCTGAGCTGCATCGGAGCGACGTTTTCCCTTAAGAGTCCAAAGTGCTAAAAAGCAACAAACTTGGATGGACTATTTCTCGGAAACTGTGATGCTTATAGACTCTTCATCTGAGGATATGGGATCATGTTGAGACCATCTACAATAACCTCTCTCGGTTTTTTCTATCTCGAAGGCGTTTTCCCGTGGTGATGAGTTTTCAGTTGAGGGAAAAGTTGTCAAATGCAAGCAGTGTAAAGTTGCAAAGTGATACAATTTTTATTCTCAAACTCGTACGACCCAATGGACTGTTCCAACATGTCCAGATGGGTATTTTTACGCTAGGTATGGTTCTCTTTTGCACCCAAATACGTCGAATCGCTTTGAGCTGCATCAGAGCAGCGTTTTCCCTTAAGAGTCCAAAGTGCTAAAAGGCAGCAAACTTTGACGGACTATTTCTTGAAAACCGTGATGCTTACAGACTCTTCATTTGAGGATATGGGATCATATTGAGACCATCTACATTAACCTCTCTCGATTTTTGCTATCTCGAAGGCATTTTCCCGTGGTGATGAGTTTTCAATTAAGGGAAAAGTTGCCAAATGCAAGCAGTGTAAAGTTGCAAAGTGGTGCAACTTTCATTCTCGAACTCATACGACCCAATGGACTGTTCCAATTTTTACACTAGGTATGGTTCTCTCTTGCACCCAAATACGTCGAATCGCTCTGAGCTACATCGGAGCGGCATTTTCCCTTAAGAGTCTAAAGTGTTAAAAGGCAGGAAACTTTGACGGACTATTTATCAGAAACCGTGATGCTTACAGACTCTTTGTCTGAGGATATGGGATCGTGTTGAGACCATCTACAATAACCTCTCTCAGTTTTTGCTATCTCGAAGGTGTTTCCTCATGGTGATGAGTTTTCAGTTGAGGGAAAAGTTGCCAAATGCAAGCAGTGTAAAGTTGCAAAGTGGTGCAACTTTCATTCTCGAACTCATACAACCCAACGGATTGTTCCAACACATCCGGATGGGTACGTTTACACTAGGTATGGTTCTCTCTTGCACCCAAATACGTCGATTCACTCTGAGCTGCATCGGAGCGGCATTTTCCCTTAAGAGTCCAAAGTGCTAATGTCAATGAAATGTGGGGGCAGAAATATTTAAGGTTGGATCAAGATTCTGCAAGTCCTAGCTCTTGCCCAATCAACTTGAATCAATTACATGGAAAATGAAATTCACAATGAACTTTTTACTTTTTTTTTTTTCAAAACAGTGGCAAGCCACTGTAATTTGTTATATATAAATGGGAGATATTACAAAACCTGGTTCAAACGAGCATACCGACAGGAAAGAACCAGGAAAAAAACCTCTGGTTGTAGCTCGATTAAGTATAATGGCAGACATTTGAACCATATTTCAAAAAACATCACAATATATAAATTATGCCTATACACAGTTATGACCTTTTTACATTGTTTCACATTTCAAAATTCAATTTTTAAAAAAATTTCCTATTTGAGGCATTCAAGGCACAGTCTTCCACAAGAGTAGTATGTTGTCATTGTCATTTTCGAGTAGTGCCTATTTGACAAGCACCTGTACAAACCATCAAGGTAGCAGTTAAACTACATACAATAGAAAATATGCTTAGAATAACCAATCGATATTATTGTAATTTGTCACATACCTCTCTGAAAGGATCAGAGTTGTCTATTGCTGCAGCAGGTCCATGAGTAATCGTGGTAGGAATATCGCAAAATTTGTCAAATGATAAATCTATATTGTAACAACAAAAAATATGCTTAGACTAACAAATCTATATGAATCTAAAAATACTGAATGATGATGAATTGGTAATGCAAACTATAAAAGATGCTTTGAATAACCAATCTATATTAAAGTAATATATTGCATACCTCTTTGAAAGGATCAATGTTGGCTATTGTTGCAGTAGGTCCATGATCAATCGTGCCAAGAATATCGCAAAATTTTTCAAATGATATATCTATATTGTCACAACAAAAAAGAGGCTTAAGCATTGTACTTTCCATTCTTGAATATGCTATTCAAGTGTGCCTAAAGGGTCATCTCTTTGCTTAAGAGTATCCAATATTGCTTCATGATCAACATTACTAAGTGTCCATAGTTGTTTTGTCTTTGGTTTGGCATGACGCTTTAACAACTTAACATTTGTTGCTATAACAAGGTGTGAATACATGAGAATGGTTTTGTGTTTCTCGTAGTCTTCAAATGCAGGTATGCCATTCTTTCTTATCATGTATGTTGACAACCAAGTTCCTGCAACCACAACTGAACCTATAGGATACACGAATACATCATCATCTTCCATCGATTGTGTTAGCTTGTGCTTTACCTGCACACATCAAGCCAACCAATATTTTGATCTCTCTTCATTCCCCTATGGTGCAACAACTACAAAAACATGTCCTGGATCTAGTAGATCTGAAAGCTGGTCGTAATCAAGTGAACTTTCCATTGTGTAATTTTTCATGGATATAGTTTGAGATCAAGGAGTTAGATACTATGGAACCCATGTATCCACCCACTCACTTGACTCGCATTGATCCCACTCGCACTGAATACAACTCTGACAAAAACAAGCCAACTATCGTGTCCAAATAGTCCATGTGCTTGCATCTGAGCTTTGAAACGAATGCATCTTTGAAGAATCTTTGATTGTATGACAATCCAATCTGCCTTCCATTGTACCCTCCTCAACCAACCAAAATAATCTGTGCACTGTTGAATCAAGTGTCCCTCCCTGTGACAATGCTGAACTACACCAATCAACAATAGAACATGCATCACTGAGTTTTTGCTCCTGAAATATTCAATTGCTCCTTAACTAGAGCTCTTTTTACACATGCACCTACTCCATCATGCTCCCCTTTCCCATGCCCAGCTTCAAAAAAACTCCAAATATTAGGTACACCCCTCTCTACATGCATTCTACTCAACCAATAAAACATACAAGCATTCTTGAATTGACCTATACAATTATCTGACCAAATGAGATGTCAGCCTAGTGCTATATCATGCTCCTACAAGAACTCAAAAAAATTCTCGAAACAATGTTGGACATACTCGGATGAGTGAGATCTATCATCACTCATATAAAAATGATACTCTCTGATTATCTTTCGATCCTCCTCTGTACTATCAGGTGCATGTCTAAACATTATGTGGACAAAAATAGCAATCTGAATAGAATTGTAATACTGAGATTGTACCTCATTTTGTGGTTGCAATGTGTAGTTTTCAGCAAAATCAACCACTGATATAATAGTGCCAATCAGAAAAGAGTCCTTACATATCCTGAATTGTTGATCCAACCACTGAGACCTATGACTATGCCTTCCATATTTGTAGAAAAGATTGTCCTTAAAATCTGAAATAAAATCAGCAACACTGCATTCTTTTGTAACTAACTCGCATCTAGAACCTTCACCTCCACTCTGCAAAGTATATTTGACTATCTCATATCTCTTTTTCTCAACAAGATTCTTTCCAAATTCATGTTCCGAACCCTCATGAAAACATTGAGCAAACTTTGACAAGCCACCACATTGTGAGCACTTCGCATTTAAACAATCATTTCTATAGAAAAAGGAACCATCATCCCTAGAATATAAAAATAGATCTAGCAAGTCCCTTGATGATTTCGGAAGATGCATTGCACCACACTCCTACAACATTTCATTAGTATGCAAAGTAGAACGGATATAGCATAATAGTTCATGGTACATTGAAAACTCCACATGGTATTTGCAACAAGTATTATGAATCTTAAGAGGCACACAATAGAATGGCTTCAAACCTTCAAAATTTATTTGTGAGATTTCCATATTTGGATGTGTTTGATTAAATTTGTTGAACAACATTGTTTGGCTTGATTCCAAGAAATGTTTAGGATGCGGTGTACGGTCTCGACTGCCAATTCTTAACTTTAAAACATCCTTTGCATTGGGTGATACTCTAGAGTTATCATGCCAAAATTGTTGAATTATCTGCTTTACATTATCGGTTAGCTTCTTATCAACACGTGTAAGCCTTCTGGCATAAGCCCATGTATCATTTTGAAGAGGATCATCTATTCTTTCTCTTCTTGCAAGTGCTCTATCCAAAGTTTTATGATTTAAGTCAAAATCAATACAATTTTGTCTCATAAAGCGAGCCTTTTTCAATTGATGTCTTACTATGGCAGTGTTAATGACTCTCTGAGCAGCTCTCTTATCTTTTTCCTTGTTATTTTTTCCAATAGACTTGAGAGCATCAAAAATATTTTTGACAATAATAGAATTTTTTTCAGTCCTCTTGTTCAGATGAATCTTCAATTTGGCTAGCAAAGGTCTCCTCTTTTGCATCTTTAGCAATTTTACAAAAAGTTGGCATTTCTCGGTCAATGTCTTATCGCTAAAATATTGGTTGAAAAGTATTCTAGCCCACAACTAAATAGTTTGTGTTGACCTCTTGCCTTCAAAATTGTTTATAATGTTATCATCAATTTCAACTAACCATTTAGGGGTCCTTGAAGGTCTTGAATTTGGAATACCTCTTTCTTCCACACAAGGTTCTTCATTTCTCGTGTAATCTGGTGAAACATAATTTACACTTGCTTCAATATTATGTTCAACATCTTCATTTCCAACATTTTCACCTTGAACATTTTCAATATCAATTTGAACAATTTCATTCCCAATTTCAATATCATGTTCAACATCTTCAATTCCAACATTTTCATTATCAATCTCAATATTTTCATTCCAATTTCAATATCATGTTCAACATCTTCAATTCCAACATTTTCATTATCAATTTCAATATTTTCATTCCCAATTTCAATATCATGTTCAACATCTTCAATTCCAACATTTTCATTATCAATTTCAATATTTTCATTCCCAATTTCAATATCATGTTCAACATCTTCAATTCCAACATTTTCATTATCAATTTCAAAATTTTCATTCCCAATTTCAATATCATGTTCTACATTTTCACCTTCAACATATTCAATTTCCTCATCACTTGAAAGACCATAGGGCTCAGGTTCACCAATATTTAACATACCTTGTCTTTTCTTTCTATGACCTTCTCTATCTCTTTGTCTATATCCTTCAATTTGTTCTTTTGTCAGCTTTCTCTTACGTTTTTGCTTCCGACGACTGCTGCTCCCCATTATACCAAATAAAAGATGCTAAAAAATCAATATGTATGACAAATTTGAGTACAAGAATCTCCTAAAAGTTTATCTTTGTCTCTTCCTGTCTGAAACCGCGCATTTGTCACCTGCAAAGTGCTACAAATAGAATGCAGGGTCCGTTGGAATGCACAAAAATGGCCCACATGAGGTTTTTCTATGGCCCACAAATCGGATATAGGATTTGAATAGAATATTCGATTTATAAAACATGTTCTCCAACGGTAAGATTCAACCTCTGCACAATGGAGTTCCACAAATCGAATATCCGATTTGTACACACATGGTCCAAAAGGAGAGGGAGAGGGAGAGGGAGAGGCAGAGGGGGAG
>CM021102.1:830770929-830816867 GCA_007115665.2 Sequoiadendron giganteum
AATTCTCTCTCTCTCTCTACCCTCTCCCTTCCCCATCCTAATTCTCTCTCTCTCTACCCTCTCCATTCTCCCTCCTAATTCTCTCTCTCCTTCTCTCTCCCCTTCCCCTCTTCTCCTCTCCTTCCCCCTCCTAATTATCTCTCTCTCTCTCTACCCTCTCCCTTCCCTTCTCTCCCCTTCCCCTCTTCTCCTCTTCCCCCCCTCTTAATTCTCTCTTCTCCTCTCCCTTCCTCCTCCTAACTCTCTCTCTATCTCTATCTCTCTCTCCTTCTTCCCCTCTCCCTTCCCCTTCCTAATTCTCTCTCTATTTATACCCTCCCTTCCCCCTCCTAATTCTCTCTCTCCTTATCTCTCCCCTTCCCCTCTTCTCCTCTCCTTCCCCCTCCTAATTCTCTCTTCTCATCTCCCTTCTCTCTCTCTCTCCCTCCTTCCCCTCTCCCTTCTTCCTCCTAATTCTCTCTCTCTCCCCCCTTCTTTCCCTCTTCCCCTCCCCTCCCGCCTCCTAGTTACCCCTCTCTCTCTCTCTCTCTCTCTCTCTCTCTCTCTCTCTCTCTCTCCGCTCCTAATTCTATCCCTCTCTCTCTCCCCTTATTCCCCTATTCCACTCTCCCTTTCCCCTCCTAGTTACCTCTCTCTCTCTCTCCCCCCTTCTTCCCCTCTTCCCATCTCCCTTCCCCTTCCTTTTTCTCCCTCCCTCTCTCTCTCTCCCTTTCCCTCTCTCTCTCTATCTCTTGCCCACCCTACACCTCCTAATTACTCTTGGGTCTATGTGTGTTTGAAATCGGATATCCGATTTTTGAAACCAAAATTTTACCGCCACAATACATTTTTAAATGTTTTCAAATATCGGATATCCGATTTTTTTTACTTTTAAAAAACAGATATCCGATTTGTAAAACTTAGGCTTGGGCATTGCCATGGAGCAATGTACTGACACCCAACCCAAAATAAAAGTCAACTCGGGATTTTTGTGTTTTTTGGCGAGTGAAAAACGCTACTTTTTCCTATTGCCACTTTTTGGCCCATCATGATCCTGCACATGCCCTCTGAATATTTTAATAGATTTATAGCACACAAGAGATGACCAAAGAGCAGATTAAGAAGTGATGAAGTAGGCAAACAAAGAAAAGTTTTCAAAGCTTTCCAGAAACTAAATGGGTACAAGATGACAAATTAAATGTTTTGAATGCTAGGTTGAAGAGATTTGGTGGTAGTCATTCACTTTTGAAATGTTTTTTATTAAGGCAAAAACAGGTTTTGATGGGACCCTGAAACCCATTACAAGCATATTTTGAATGGATCTGGAACCCAAAACCAGAAGGTTGTCAAAACTTAAAGACATGAAGGCACAGACAACCAAGGATAAAAAGGCCATCAAACAGCCAACACCCAGCCAAAAAACAGCCCCCCAACCAAGAACCATCAATATTTACATTTAGAATTGCTCTTGTGGGAGCAGAGAGTCATGTCAAAAGGAGGTTTAGAGGACTTATCTTTTTTTCCCTTTACAGTGATCCATCCCTCTTCCACTTTCCCTACCTTATCAAGCCATGCCAGCACATCATTGTCCATAGGAGGAAAGCCAACAACCGTTGTCTTAAATATTTCATATGTATTCCTCTCAGCAAGCATGGTCAAATCAGGAGAGCCACCCGAAAAGGTAGCCGAAACACTGTCACAAGAAGTGGCAGCCAAAGGCCCACTCTCAACCTCAAAAGGGGGCACAACATTGTTGTCTTGCAAAGCATTGGCAATCCTGCCATTAGAGACAGCCGAAGAGGAAGCCTCAAGGCCTTGTGATTCCTGAGCAACAACCTTCGAGAAGCTCCTTGGTTGCTCAACCTTCTTCACAATCGTGTAGTGTTGCGGGGAAGCATCTTTCCACCATGTAGAATTCATGGCTTTTTTTCTCAAAACCACATTGAGCAGCAACATGACCTGTTTTGAAACATCTTCTACATCGAAAGGGAATCCCCTCATAGTCCAAAGCTTGGACCCAAGAACTCTTAGAAGTTTTAAGTAGAATTTTGGTAGGCAACCCTTTTGAAATATCCATTTCAACCAATATGTGGGGAAAGGTAGAGTGAAACATATCAAAAGATGCATCATCCACCAGCAAAAAATCACCAAGAGCCTCACCCACTTCCTCTAAAAGGGAGTCAATCCAAAAATGGAGTGGAAGATTAGGAAGCCGAACACAAATCAGGATTTTAGTGAAGGTTTCAGAAGAGGGATTGAAATCAGCATGCCAAGGCTTGATCATCAACATAAATTTTTCCTCCCAGCTAAAAAAGTGATTACATAATATTTTGTTTATATCCATATCAATGTCAAATTTAGCAACAAAAAACCCCTTGGCCATGGGGAAAATATGCCACTTTTGAAATGTTATTTAAATTTGTGTAGATGATAAACCAACTCTCCAGTGTGCCTATTTTGGTTGGTTTTACTGCATAACAAGATCTCCCTTACATTGATTTATTTAAATATTTGTCTCTTCTGCAATGTGCCCATGGTTTTCTTTGTAGCATCTTTCACTAATTATTTTGTTTGATTCTGTTTTGGCTATTTTTAAATAAAAAATTAAATTATAAAATATATTTTTATGTGTTTTTAAAGAGGAAGTTTAACATGTTGTTTAAAAGACTTCAGTGAGATGGAAGATGGAATGAAAGAAGTAATTAGATTCACAATCAGAATATAGAAAGTGCATGCACCACTAATAAGTGAACCTACACTATTAAGGTTGTACATTTACTATACGGTGGGGCACTTGCATTAAATCAAATTCTAAGTCTTTTGATTATGCATGCACTAATATGTCAAGGTATGCATGTACTAAAGAGATTGTAGATGTGCTACTCTGCAAATCACTTGTGTTGAATGCTAAGGGCTTGGGATTTTAGGTGTTTGGATTTCATATACACCATGGTCTTTTGTAAATGCACTATTTGATAGTTTGAATGCATTGTTTAGTAGTATACATACACCAAACTAGGAATGATGAGAATTATGTGACAAAATCTATAAAAATCCTTCACAAAACACTAAAAAATGACAAGAATTATCTTGGGATGTTGTTCCACTAGACAAACAAAAATGTATACACAAAAATAAAGGATTACAACAAAAAGAAACAACACAAAATATGAATCATATCCTATATTAAACATACTCTTTGGATTAGAGCAAAAGGAATGCAACAATCACCAAAGACAAGAAATCTCTCATTGTTACAAACCTTTGGTGACCTTTACTGACCATAAGTGATTGTTCCAAGTATTATTTGATGGTTCAAGTAGAGAACGGGTGCCCAATCTTGCAACATAGCTTTGTTGCATCCAATTTTATTCATTGAAAATGGCTTGGGAATGGTTCAATTTATAGATTTTAGGCTGATATAATTGGATGGATGAGATGAGATCTCATGAGATGGATAGCAAGGGTTGAGTCTCATGTAGGAGAGTAGGAAGATGGTGAACAACATGATTTGGTCAGTGCACATGATTAGGGCAAGGATGGGGGAGAAATGAAGGGTGGAGATTTAATCATATTGATGAATGGTGGAGATTGAAAATGTTACTTTTTGAGCCTTGTGCACTTAAATTCATGTGTAATATTTTAGATCCTTATCCAAGGTTGACCCTTGATTATTTTAGTCAATATTTGATGGAGGAATATATATGAATAATTAATTAGTTGACTTATTATGATTTATTTTTTCAACTAATGATGAGGGGGATGTTAGAGAAATTAAATAAATAGTGTATTAACTATGAGAAAATATTGAGGAAAAATTGAATCAATTAAATAAACTTAAGTAATTTATTTAATTAAGGTGGAAATATTGGAAGAAAAGGTTGAATGAGTTAAATTAATTGAATAAATAAGTGTGATTTATCCAAGTGGAAGAAATATTAGATAAATTAATTAAATAGTCAATACATATTTAATTAATGTTAGAAAAAAGATCTAACAAGTTAATTAGCTATACATTGTTCATTTAATTAATATTTGAATGGATTTAAAAAATAAACATGGTGTGATGACGATGGAAATGTGAGAATACATTTTTAGTGTCTACAACTAAATGTATAAAAAATTATTAAAAACAATTTTAAAATGAGATAAAATATTTTCTTAAAATTATGAAAATATATTTATAATCTACACAAATTCTCATAAATTAGTAGTTTACATTATCTTCAAATTCTTAATAAATTTCTTTCCATAAGTGACAAAGTAAATAATTGATTAAAAATGTTGATTTTAGTATCTCACTTAGAAAAATTGTATGACACATTATTGTTGGATGACCCTAATAGATTCAACATGAGATGTACAAAATTATGTCTCATTATTATAAAATCATGTATACAAGAAGAGAATTCATTTAGAGCACATGGATCTATATACATAGCACTATCACAACATGTGAAAGATGTTTCATTAAAGGTTATTCTAATGTCATGCATGGATGAAAGAGATCGTGATATTATTGGTGGTTTACATAGTGGATGCAGCACGGGATGGATCCTTACTTGCTAGATGCTCACCATTATAATAAGGTATACCATCATAATAGAATGCATGGATAAAAGATATATGCATCTCTAATAGAAAACGATAGTAACCAGTTAATTCAATCAAAGAGAGAAAAGATAAAACATAGTAAAATAATAACTCTATAAAAAACACATTTGCATCCAAAGCATAAAAATGCATGAGTATATCAAGGACGTATCGATCAAGTGATATGAAAGATAGAAACATATCAAAATCTAAGATAAATGTATGAAAAATGGTCAAGGAGAAAGATATAAAGTGATTCAAAATGATTAAATGTCCTAATTTGGGAGGATGGGAAGAGAGATAAACAATAATGTATACCCAAACCCTAATCAAAGTAAATAAGGATATGTAAATTAAACAGTAGGAAACATGAAAATGTATGACTAAATTTGAGTAATACCAAATTTTAAAATGTCCTAAATAGCCGAAGTTACCAAAAATGTAAAGAAAAATAACCTTTCCTATCGATTAATCTAAGATAATCCATAAGATACATTCACAACAACATAAATCAACCTAGATCAACTAAATGGCAATTATGGGAGTGATACTTGAATAATTGAATGCTAAGCTAGGAAATTAAATGCATTTAGGAATTAATTTACTTAACTCTAGGATGATGGATAAGAAATAAATTTGATGTCATACTTAATTCCACCTATCTTGGGACTAAAAATGGTTCATCTTTATCTATACTCTTCCCCAAAATTGGACCAATCTTGTAACTAAATCTATGGATTTGGGTCAATTCTATAGGTATTAATTTGTCTTGTAGCCTAGGATCTAGTTTGGTTGATTGTGTACACATGCTTTATTATTTATTGTTTTTCTCTTATTGAAAGGAATAACAATAATTGGAAACACCTAGGGGAGATCACCAAATCACAAGGATTGTGTTCTCGTAGGTTGATCTCTTGGATAGGATCAATTTTCGTGATCATAGAAAAAATTGATAACAACAATCATCAAACATTAAAACACAATAGAATTATGTAAACAATTTCATTTCAGTGCTCCAAATGATGTGTTTCTAGCATGCTTTAGCCCTCTAATGAGAATAATAATCGATAATGCATGTAGATGTGAATAGATGATTAAATGAATGCAAGTTAATTTTTTTTAAATACAAGTTCATAGAAATAGATCATGTGTACAAAGTTGGCTAATGGTGGGAAGGAAACTGGAAGGAGTTGCCAAAAAATTTAATTTAATTTTAAAATTTAAGGGTTGGATCTATTGAAATATGATTAGTCTTGCACCCATGGGACTAATCTGGGGCATGGAATTGTAATATCTAGGGAGAGAATGCCTATCTAGACATGTAGGGGGAAGGAGGAGGGAAATAATATGGTATATAATAAATGTCAAATATATGAAACGGAATGGAATGGTGTTGCTGATTGTTTGGCTAAATGGGCTTCTGATAATATTCATGATTGGAATTTGGTGGATCGGGATCAGTTACCCCTGGCTTTGTCTCAACAGTTGGATCACTTGGTGGAGCTTGATAGGGTTGTGTGATGCCCATGTTTTGTACTTTTTCTTGTTTTAATAAAAAATTTACCCCTCCTTTATGTTAAATTGATATATGAAAATGTATATAGTGGTGAATAAGATTGTGCGAAATATAAGAAAACGTATGAATAACAACATCTAGAAAAAATGTATATAGATCTGCTTGTATAGGGTTTTGGGGTCCCTTCAAAACCTGTTTTTACCTTAATCAAAAACATAGAAAAAATAAGTTCAAATTTATAAAAAAATACATCATTTGATAATATATAATTATGTTTATAGATCGCCCAATGGGTAAGAGGGAGACTTAAAAGTATGTTTATGTATCCTTTAGATAGCTGTAGAGAAGCCTGCCGTAAACAGCCTGCACATTGGTATTATATGGTGAGGTTATTTTCAAGATAATATGCCAATCATAACAAGTTGACGGTTCAAACTCTTCTCATTAAATATTTAAAAAAATCAGAAAATGACAATCAACCAATTCGGGTCCCATCTGTGAGGTAACCGTGGATCTGATCTAAGAATAAAAGGAAAGATTGTAATTTGTTTTTATTTTTAACATTTTAAATGTTGGTATGTTTTATATTTTAATTTTTTTAAAGTTATAGTATAGGAGAAAGGAATATAATGGTTACTAAAACAGTATAATTTTTAAGCTACATGACATTTATAACTCAATGGAAAGGAATTTCTTGTTCCAACCTAAAATCCTTGTTGTCTTTATGCGTACTTAGAAGATTTCTAGAAAGGAATTTCTTGTTCCAGCCTAAATCCTTGTTGTCTTGCTTAAATGGATTTTTTTGTGTAAGATATGATTTATGAAAAGCCCATTATACCTCCATTGGCTAATAACAGTATGTCTAAGGAGGCTACCATAAGTTCTTATGCTGCCCACAACTTATTTTCAGACTATATGGCTTCATTAAAATTGGTATTGGAGTTAGAGCTGCAAAAGAAACCTACAATTAAAGAGGAGAATATAGAGATGGATGATAAGATATGGAGCAGTCTTCCACAAGAGTTGTTACTGTTTGTTTTGGCTAAGCTGCCAACCCTTGTCATTGGAAAATTCAGAGTTCTTTTGTAGGGAATGGAAGTTTCTTCTTTCACCACCAGCCTGTACCTTCAAAAGAATTTAATGTACTGTTAGTCCTTGTAAACCTTCTCCTGCATTTCTTATAGGAGGCCTAAGTTTCACCCATTTGAAGAACTCTGTGCTGAATGATTTATATCTGCTTCAATCAGCACCCACTCCTCGCATGTACAGGCTCTCAACAGACTTTCTAGGAGCTCTTAATGGCAGTGTGGTGACGAGTTGCAAGAGTCTCCTCTGTTATTCTTGTTATGACAAGGGAGCCCCAGAAGCACCCTCTTTATTTTACATATGCAATCCTGTTACCAGGACATGGAAAATGCTGCCCCCTCTCGTTGAGCTTAGATCAAGACAAGATTTCATTGGTTTAGCTTTTGATCCCTTCACAAGGACATTTATTTTAATCACAGGGGAAACAGAAGACATGAAATCCAAAACACTGTGGTTATGGAGATGTATGATTCAAAAACTGATTCATGGACCAAATTGGAGTTGAAGGTACCCATAACACTTTTTCCCACAGGGGAAGGAGGGTATTCCAGAGGAAGGTTTTATTGGATCAATCAAACTCTAGTTGGATCCATGCTTAGGCATGATGTCGCAGCATTTAATGTAGCAGAGAAGAGGTGGGATGTTATCAATCAACCTGAACACTTTTGTTATGGGAAGTTAACTGGGTATGATGGGAATGTGATTTTGGTGGATACTAAGGATCTCTCCTTATGTAAGTTGAATGAAAATGTGAAGGAAAAAGGGTATTGCTGGTTAGAATTTCAGGTATTCTCAAGGAGCCTATATGAAGAATTTGCACTGTACCAGGGAAATGTTGTCAATGATTTTAGCAGGCAGAGAAACCCACAGTTTAGTGCTGGATCGAGTTACAGCCGTTCACAAGTGGTGGTTAATAGTTGTGGGTGGATTCTGGTACACCTATACGAAAAGAAGTTGCTTATACTGGACGCAGAGGGAAGAGTTATGAGAAGCTTTGAAGGTAAATTGCTGAACGTATTTGACAAGCTGCTTCTCCACTACCACTTCATGGCTATGAAGTTAACAATGTTTGGTGGCCTTGATTTGACTTTGTATTATGGGGGTTTGCTTCAGTTGTTCAAGAATGGCTTTACTTTATTTTATGGATGTAATGTTTTCTATCATTCCTTACATTTCTGAATTGGAAATAGTGGTCTATCATTTTGAAAATTATTTTTCCTCTTTTGTTTGGGAGCATTTATATTGGCATAGGTAATAGTCCTACATACAGTAGACACTGATGTCAAAGTTGTATAAGCACTAAGTTGCAAAAATGTTATAGTTTCTATTCTCATGTAATGGTGTGTCTTCTATTTATCTGATAAAGGATTTGCAAATGATGCTTCATCTGAATTCAGTCGTGAAAGAAGAAGAGCCAATTTAATAAATCAAGCACAGTCAATTTCTGTTTTGAGAAGGAATTATGCAAATCTACCTGTAAACTTAATCTCTGTGATGAATGTTAATTTACAAAAGGACTGAAAGAAGAGGCAGAGGAGAGAAATATAGAAGAGAACAAAGAGCAGAGATAACAGTGATAAAAACACAGATTGTAAAACATGGTTTATATTTCATATATTTCAAAACATATCAACTTAATCACATTCACAAATCACAGACACAGAGCTGATGCTCTTTCTTCCCACCCACCAAAGAAAAAACAGAGTGCCCTGTTCGTTTCTTGTAAGACTGTTACTGCAGCAAGTATCACGTTTCTAGAAATATTGATTCTCTTTCCTCTAGCATCAATATATCTATATCTTGTAAGTTTCCTCTCCCCAAATATGCCCAAACCCTAATCCTACAATATCAAGTATGTCAAATGCTTGATTCCTATCTTCTTTATCCATCACCTTTTGTGGACTTAACGGAATTTCCTCCCTGGAAACATCAAGTATGTTATATATCTAATCTCTACCTTTCTCTTCTTTTTCTAATATCTACCTTTCTACTCTTTTCCTTTCACATGATTCTAGACTCTTCCTTCCCATAATCATTGATACATTATGTTTTCCATTTCCTCAATCACTAAAGCCTTAGCCTCTTTTGACATACTCTTTTGTTGGAATTCAAAAAAAATTGTGTCTCAATTTTTTTAGCATTAGGTATTCCATATATTCAATTCTTGAGTCTTATCTTTAAAATTTTGAGTTTTTATTTGTTGATTTGTCATTCTGTAGGTTTCATTGCTTTGACATTTTAGCACCCTAAAACTTGATTTATTATTCTTTCCTCATTTCTTTCCCTTATCAATTTTGGACCTTAAATACTTTCTCTGCTAGTGTCCTTGCATTCTTATAGCCCAACCTTCACTTTCCTATCAACATCCTTAGCATCCCTACAACCCAACCTCCACTTTTTAGCATCCCTACAACCCAACCTCCACTTTTCATCAGTGTCCTTGTATTCATTTGCAAGTATGGTTATGAAATTTATGTTTCCTTAAGATCTTGCATAAGTTATATCATGTGTTCAGGTAGAATTAGAAATGGTATAATATGAATATTATGTTTGTAGGGAATACTCTCATGCAACAATGTTTATTCTTGTAGATTGTTAACCTCTTCTTTTTTCGTTTTCCCTTCTTATTATCTTTATATTCTTCCTTCCCTTTGATATTTTTTTGTTTTCTTTATGAATTGGTTAAGGTAGGATTATATTAGTATATCCCTCAAATTGAACTTCTCAAACTCTATATTCAGTTGCACTTAAAACATTACTAAACCACTTGTTATAATATCATCTCATTTGTCATTGAGTGATTCTTGTAAAGCTAAGACCTAGTAATCTTGAGACCTCAGGGAGATATTAAAATATTTATTCAAGGGAATATTCTTCCCCCTCATTCTTGAGTGTCGGATTGCATGTCAATTTGTGAGCCAACACATACCTAAGAATGAGACAATCAATTTATGAGGTAAAAGTTGATAATTAGCCTCCAACACAATAAACAATGGACATATTTAAATGTAAATGTGGCATGAAATTTTTTTAATACTAGAGGGTGGACCCAAGCCCAAGGAATGGTTGTGGATATGAATTCAATAGATTAGCTCAAGTAACTTGTATCATTGGGAAATCACATCTTTAATCAAAATGGAGGATAAAAGAGGTCATCTTTCTAAGATGTATTTGATGCCTCAATATTTTTCTAGGCTTGCAATCTTGTCAATTAGATTTATCTATTGAAAATAATGAATATAAGCTAACTCATTCCTCTTAAATACAAATGAGAGGGTTCTACAAATTGTTATCCATCATATGCTCCAAATAATTATATTTTTCAATCAAATAATAGAATATAAAAAAATTAACATTTACAAAATCAAAGATAATTTAGACTATAATTTATCCAATCATTTGAACTGTTTTTTTATGTTGAAACCACCCATCTTCTCAATCTTTTCCTTTTTAAACAAATTTTATAAAGAACCTACTGTTAAAATGCCTACATAATTAACCTACTTTACAATCTAAAAGCAAGAAAGGCGACAATCAAATTCAAAGTAAAATGGCATGTCTCTTTTAATTAAAAATAAAAGAGAAAGAATATACCATAATTAAATGTTTTATTATTAAATTCAAAGTAAAATAGCATGTCCTTTTTAATTAGAAATGAATGAAAAAGAATATACCATAATTAAATGTTTTAATATTTTTTAATAGGCCCAAACTAACCGTATGAAACTTCTTATTAACATCAAGGAGGGGTAAAAATTTTATTAAATCAAGGAAACATTACAAAGTAAGGGCATTAAATGGCCTTATCAAGTTCAACCAAGTGATCCAATTGATGAGACAAATCAGGGGGTAGTTGACCCTGATCCACCAAATTCCAATCATGAATATGCTCAGAAGCCCATTTAGCCAAGCAATCAGCAACTCCATTCCATTCACGAGGAATATGAGTGAAAATAATATACTCCAAAGAAGCACAGAGAGTGAGAATTTGTTCAACAATCAAAGCCAATAGATTATTTTCTTATAATTTGGGTAACTAGAAATGCAAACATTTGAGGAAATTGCTCTATTATATATATTCTCAAAAGCCCTTTATAAACTTGTTGATTAGGATCCTCACACAAAGAAACTACCACAGTATTATGTGGGAAAAAATGTTAGTTTAAACTTATAATGGAAGGGTAGCTCACAACATTCTCAACTAAAACCATTTAATAGTCTCTTTGACTTTGTTAATATAATATGGAATCCATCAATTTGGTGATGTGTATTTTGTTTTTAAAAAGAATGTTATTTTTCTATTGAATTTATTGAAGAGTTAAAGTTTAAATTTGTATCATAATATATAAAAATTTAATTATTTTAATGTTTGTCAAATATATAATTTAGTTAGATTTGTTTTTTAATTGTAATTGTTTACTAAATATATATATATAATATTATTTTGGAGCTAATTTATCAATAAAAAATATATATTCAATTTTTTTAATATTCTTATATAAATAATATTTAGAAAAATCTAAAAACATATTTTTTAGATTTAGAAGTATATTTTTTAAAAAACATATAGTTATTAATTATAATTTCTTTATTATCCTCATTACAAATAGGTCATCAACATAAAAAATATTGTTTTTAGTTGTTGTATGGTCGTTTTAATCATAGTGCTTGGTGGTTGTCTTTTGTTTTGTTAAGCTTCATTATATTATATTCTTTCTATGTCATGGTGATTTAATATTTTTTTATTTTTAATAAATAATTCAAACAAAAAATTATATATTGTTGAAAAAAATAGATTTTGATATTTTTATAAAAAATAGATATTTATCAAGATGAAAAAGAAATCCATCTATGGACTTCAATTTTCAAGTTATAAATACAAAACACTCTATTAAAAAAATGAAAAAGGATTATGTATAAGATGATATAATATTTTTTATTTTGGATAAATTTGCACCCAACTAAATTAGAGTGTTAATTTTACAAACAAGTACATTCAAACAATATTTTTATCTTTCTAAAAAATATATATTTTATTGGTCTTTGATACCGGTATGAAATGTCTCATTTTTTAAGTTTCCATAGGTTTTCATTTGTCCAAACTTTAAGCTCACTCAAATCTATGATTTTATGAGAAAAATGACCCACTTGGTTATTGATAAATGTAAAGGTGAAAAATGCATCATTTTTATTTTACTTTTATTTTGTATCATTTTATGCAAGTGCCTTAAATATATGGTTCTAATACATAATTTTATTTCATTTTGTGTATTTATTAATTTTACATGTTCAATCTCACATTTAAATATATTACTTTAATTTTGTTTAGATGAATTTTAATTCAAAATAAATATTTTTTCTCTAGGAGTTGCAATTACACTTGTAGTCTTAACTTATTGAGGCCACAAGTTTAACCTTAATAAAAAAAATTATCCAATTTTACAATTAATTAAGTTTTAGACTAACTTAGTCTCAACTAGCTATTACTCAAGTTGAATTCTATGTAAAAAATTCAAATTATGCACCTCAAATTCATATAAAATGACATCACCTCTAAAACATTTAGTCATATCTTTGAGAAGATCACTGTCCATCTTCTATTGAAATATTTAGAATCGCCCACACCTCTATCATAGCTCTATTTCATATTAGTCATCTAAATTATATTAGTTTCTACATCAACAAATATACAACCCTAATTCTTGCAAATAGTCTTCAACTTAAGAATTTTTTGTATTATCTTCGTTAAATTAAGTCTTAATCTCTCCTTATCATTATGGATGAGTGCAAGCTAGTGAGGGGGCCAAAAATAACCAAAAAAGAGGGTAACTTTTCATCTCAAAATTATAGCTAGTTGGCTAATAATTTGAAACAATTCAAGATAGGATTTTGCTTATTTTTTAACATATGTAATTTATCCTAATTCTTAGATGATAAATTTGGTTAAATAAAAGATGTTACAAAAGTGATTTTTTTAAACTTTAATAAAGTAAAAAGCATGCATGTGTACAAACTATCTAAGGACTAGTAATGAAAGTATTCTCATAATCTTTTTTCTAGACAAATACAATTGATGTTGAGGCTTAAGATGAATTTCTTTACCAATTATTTATCCAAAATAATAATTATTTAATAAGATTATGGTAGAAATTTCAAACCTCTAATGCATAGTTTCCTTAAATTACCTAAAATAATCATTTTTTTTCTTTTTAATATGTGAAGCATGATGTATAGATTGCGCTTATAAATTTTCTAAAATAGATTTCATAATTAAATTTATTATCATACACAAAAGTATGTATAACTTGGGCTTATGAAATAATTTAAATAGATTTCATAAATAAATTTATTAACTTACACAAAAGTATATATCCTTTCAAGTTAAAGATTTTGTATGTTTGAAAATTAATAATACTTATAAAATAGATAAGACTAAAAAACTATAAACTTGAAAAATAGACATTCTCATCTACATTTTTTTTAAATTTGATCGTAAAACATGTAATATAAAATCATCAACCATATTTTAATAGTTGATTTTATTAATGGGTGAGATCATAATAACATTGTAGTCATGAATCCAAGTTTGGTTTGAATTTCCAACTCTTAAACCACTTGTAGGACATCCTATTTTTTATTAGTTCCTGCCAAGGAAATTATAGGCACCACCTGTGCTTTAACTAGTGATTAATTGTTTTGCTTGTAGCCAATCAAATTTCACTATTTTATTTTTTATACACAATATTTTTATTTTAATACATTATATTTGAATTTTCTTAAAGTTAAATGCACGATTTTTAACTTTTCAAATTCCAAAATTTATTTTCTTCCAATTTGATTGGCTAAAAAATTTTGAGCGATAAGGGCAGATTTTCAGGAATGCTAACTATAAAATTTTTTATCGCAACATTTTTCAGTCACAAAACCATAATCAAAAAAATATTTATCTAATTTTTAAGAAATTTTTAATGTTTGCACATTTCAAAATTAAAGTTAGAAATTGTTTTTTTTTTTTTTTGATAAAAGTGGCTGAGCCACTAAACTTTATTGAAAAAAAGGAAGAAGATACAAAATGTCAGATGAAACTTAATCCACTGAAGGAGAGCCAATGTTTATATTAGAGTATTTGTAAATGCATACTAAAGTCCCAACCAAAGAGTTCAAACCCAAGAGAAAAATGCTTAATCCACCCACCGACCCCCAATCTAGCAGATGTTAGACGAGTATGCAGAGCTCATAGAAGCAAAATGAGCGCAAGAAAATAACTAATATCACAATTACGAATCTTAAACCATGGAGGATGAGTTGACCTCATAATGAGAAAGAGGCATGGAATTATAAACATTAAGTGCCTTTGCATCTTTTGAGAGAATTTCAGAGTCATGTTCAGTTATCTCTGATCTTGTAGCCACATCAAATAAGAAATGCAGCGCCAGAAAAACATCAACACTAGCAACAAGAGTGTCGGTTTCAACCTTGCCATGTAGATCATTACAATCAAGGATGGTCCTTTCAAAGTCATCACACATGATACCTGCCCTGAGGACATGCAAAAGATCTCCACAAAAACTATTAGAAGCCAAATCATTGTGACTAATAAAACCACCAATAGGAAAAGAACCTGCATGAAACTTATAATTAGCCAAAGCTTCATTTAGATTAGATTCAGAAAAAAGACTAGGTTGAGCAAATTGTGAAGCAAGCAACATAATCAGCTCAGGATCCAAGAGAATATCCATGCAAATAGTGAAAAATTGAGATAACACTTCATGATAAATGGCATTTGCATTTTCCTTAAGCCAATGTGAGCCCACCACCTTTTTGCATACCAGAAATGTGTCAGCATCATCTAGGAAAAAAAATTCCCCAACTTTTCATGATCATATGGATGGGAGTCAAAGAAGACTTTTCCCTTTGATTTAAAATTTATTTTGTACCAAGTTAGACGAATATGCGAAGTCATGATAAGGAGAAGCCCCAAGATACTAGCACGTCGCTTTCCAAAAATGAAAGGCATTTATTTTTTTAAATACCAAACTTGAGAAATCATTTTACTGATGTCGACAATTAAATTTTGTGCAGGCCGACAAACACCACAACAACTACATGGGAGGAGAATCTGACCACACATTGCAAGCAATATTTCCCAATGTTGGCTTACCAAGTGAGATGCCAAGAACACCACCATATATAATGAATACTATAAAACATATTTAAATAGATATACTTTACCATATTCGCATGAAGCAAGATTACTGTTCAAATTTTATTTGCATTCACAGGTTGCAATTAGCTGATAATTCGCAGCGACTATACAAACAACCAAAATGAAGTGAGCACATTTTCCAGAAACCAGTAGTTCTTGTGTTTTTTTGTTATGTTTTTTCCAACTACAGGTGAATACATGGTAACTAAAATACTGAGACGTGCAGAAGAGGCCAACCCCATAGTGGAGAGGCTATACAAAATTATAGACTAAGCAAATTTTTGGAAGAGTGTAGAGGCAAGTAAGCCCGAGATATGTCAACTGTCGTCACAACCCAGAGCTTCCTTGGTTAATGAGGGGATTTTTGACTATAGAAGCTCTTTGTAATCCCAGATATTGTCAATTGCTTTATTAGCAAGGTGGTCAGCCACAAAGTTTGCCTCCCTGAAGCAATGAGACACTAAGTAACCGTTGAATAAGGATAATTGTGAGAGAACTCTCTCTAGGAGATATTGAAGATGCCAAACATGGGATTTCCTACTAGTGAAAGAATTAAAAATAACCAACGAATATCCTTCTATTACAAGATCTTTAATCCCAAGTGAAAGGGCTAGCTCCAACCCCAAACTTAGAGCTTCTAATTCAACTTTATTATTTGTGCTAGAAGGAATATATTTGCAGGCAGCCTGAATGACTTCTGAGTCTGAGTTTGTAATTATAGCCCCAATCCCCAAACATCCAGGATTGCCTTGGGAAGCCCCGTCATAGTTTAGTTTAAACTAGTTCAAGGGTGGAGGAATCCATTTTGCTTCTCTTCGGGCTTTACATTTATCAATCTTACTTGAGATCGACCCATGAAATGGTAAGGACTTGATTGAAGGCCATGAATTTAGAATAAGAGTATCCCAACTTGAGAAGGATTTTATATTATTAACTTGATTAAAAATGTAAGATTTCACTATTTTCGAGATTGAATTTTCCAACTTGATAAGAACATCGTCCAAAGAGGAAGAATTATGCCTAAAAATTTTGTTGTTTCTTTCAAGCCAAATGTTCCAAATAAGTAAGGAAGGAGAAACAACCCACATGTAGGAAAAGATGGAGGACTGGAAACACTAAGGCCACGCTGTGAATTGGGCTAACAATGTAGGACCAATCATAGACTGCCACCCCAGCTTCTAGAATAACCAATACCAGCAGTGAGAGGCAAAGGGGCATCTTAAGAAAAGGTGGTCTGCAGATTCGAGGAAATACCCACAGAATACACAAGGGAAGGCAAAAGTGATGCCCAGTCTATCCAATCTTGCACCAATAAGAGCCCTATCCTGGAGAGAAATCCATGCAAAGGCCCCTGCCTTTGGCAAGCAAGCGACATTCCAGAATAGTGCATGTGGGAGCTCAATTTTGGGGTGAGAAGATAAGAGAGAGTTATATCCATCTCTGACTGAATAATTCCCAGTTTTTTATTCGGTCTAGATCAAATAATCTTCCTTGTCTAAAAAAACAATGGCTCTTTTTGCCAACTCCTCCAAGAAAGCTGATTTAAGCGAAAGGGGAAGAGGAAGAGAGGAAACCTATTTCCACTTGGCTTTTGGAACTGGTTGAGAGAGATCTACATCAAAATAATCTACCACTTTAGATCCCCATTCAGACTTGAGCATTTCAATTAGGGGACCCCACTCTCTGAGTTGAGCAAGAGCCGGATAACCATTCCAGACATCTGGCATTTAGTACTGATTTTATCATCTGAAATTTCCCTGCAAATGAAAGCCACTTGTGCTTCCAAGTAAGAATTTGCCCCGTTATTGAAGAGATTGCTTTGTCCCAGAAAGAAGTAACTTTACCAAAAAAGAGGGGAATCCCAAGGTAGGAACATGGGAGAGAAGCTAGTGGGAATCCCCAGAACTTCTGCAACTTTTTCTCTATGAGAGGTGGGACATTGAGTAAGAACAATTTTTATTTTGACGGATTAATCATCTAGCCAGAATCCTTTGAGTATTCCAAAAGGATTTCCTTGATAATTTTAGCTTCTAGGATTGAAGCGTGACCAAAAAGAAGGGTGCCATCTGCAAAGAGACCATGGGTCTGATTTGATTGCAAATTAGGGATGTGAATACCTTTCCAAAGATTACTATCTCTGGTAGACTGAATTTCCCTACTCAAACCTTCTGCCATAAGAATAAAAAGAAAGGGCGATAGGGGGTCCCCTTGCCTTATACCCCTTGAAGAGGAGAAAAAACCACACGGAGAACCATTTAACAAAACTAAAAATCTTACTATAGAAATGCAAGAGAGTATCCACTTAATCCATTTGTCAAAGAAGCCAAATTTATGAAGAACAACCTTAAGGAAATCCCAATTTACTCTATCGTAGGCTTTCAACATATCCAGTTTTAGAATCATTGCCAATATCTTAAGTTGCTTGATGGAGTGTAGAATTTCATGAGCTATTATTGCTCCATCAGAGGTTTCTCTACTAGGGACAAACCCTCCTTGTTCATTCGAGATAACCTTAGGGATGATGTTGGCTAGGCGGATAGTGATTGCCTTTGTGAGAATTTTATAGAGAGTGTTACACAAAGAAATTGATCAGAAATCTGCAAAAGAGGAGGGATTATCCACCTTTGGGATAATTGCAATAAAGGTAGAATTGATTTCTTTTAGAATAGACTTATTCCGTCTAGATTCTTCCAAATCCCACAAAACATCTTGACCAATTATATTCCAGCACTTTTGGAAGAAAAAAGTAGTAAATCCATTAGGGCCTAATGACTTATTAGGCGACATGGAGAAAACAACAGATTTTAATTCTTGTAGTGAGAAGGGAGCCATAAGGGAAACATTATCTTACTACATGATTAATGATGGAATGGAATCCAGAAATGAGTTGCTCATAGAAACAGGTTCAGCTGACAGGAGATTTTGGAAAAAAATAGTGGCTTCCTTCGCAATTTCTTTCTCCTCCGTTAATAAGATTCCTGAATTGTTCTTAATCGAGGTTAGCATATTTTTCTTTGTCTGTTGAGTTTGGCTGAAGCATGGAAATTTTTTGTATTTCTATCTCCCTCAGCAAGCCGGGATTCTCTAGCCTTCCTCTTCCAATAGCATTCTTCATGCAAAAGGATCTCATCAAGCTGGGAAGCCAAAGATTTTTGCAGTTCATAGGAGGTTGCATTCATACCTTCCTTAAAGATATTCTCATTTAGAGTTTCCGATTCTTGTTGGACTCGCTTTTTCTCAGCAAAAATATTCTTGAAGTGAGTGATGTTCTAGATTTTAATTTTTGATTTTAAGAAGTTCAATTTTTTTACCAGTTGGAACATCCGAGAACATGAAAAAGGGGGAATTATCCCACCAAAATTGAATCAGAGGGATAAAGCTTGGGTCTCTAACCCACATGGGTTCAAACTTAAAAAGGTATCTTGTTTGGAGCTCTATCTTCTAGGAGTACTAACAGGATTGGAAAATGATCTGAGCTCGGATAACCCAAAATTGACAAATAAACATCCAGATCAGAATTTAACCAGTTCGCAGATAATAAATAATGATCCTTTTTTTTGCAATTTGATAAAAATATTTTCGTTTGTTAGACCAGGTAAAAATTCCATTTTTTTGTTTGCAATCAATGAGATGATTAGCCTCTATAAACCCTTTAAAATCTACCATAGCCTTTTTATTTGGAAAAATACCACCCATTTTTTGTGACTCATCCACAATTGCATTAAAATCTCCACCGAGGATAATTAGGGAGTCAGAGAAAGACTGAATAATCAGAGATAGGAGATCCCAAAGTTTCCTTTTCTCATAGACATTTACTAGTCCATAGACATTCACCAGCCAAAATGTTGTTTTTGTTAGGTTGCTATTTACTAGTGCCAGTGCCCAGTACGAATCAACAACTATCATTCTTAACTGAACATTTTTTTAAGGAAAGCAAGACCTCCCGAAGCTCCCACAGATGGGAAACAAGATAATTTCCATTGATACCATTTAGAAAAAAGAGAGTTTGAAGACTCCAAAGTTAACTTAGTTTCCTGCAACAACACTATATCACATTCTGCAAGTTCCAACTGACGCCTAATAAGGTGTTTCTTGTTAGGGGCATTTAAGCCCCTAACGTTCCATGAAATAACCCTCATTCTTCTCGAGGGGAGGAAGTATCCTCTCCCCTCTTCCTTTGAGATTTTTGTTGGGTTGAAATCCCTGCAGAAATCTCTAACTGCAAATTTCTCTTTGTGGCCCATGCCCTAGTTGTAGGTGGGCTGAAAGTGGCAGATCTTTTTTCTTTAATGGTGAAAAAATAGTTGCTTGAATTCCTGCATCAATCTCCTAAAGTGTTTTGAGGTTTTTTGGCTTTCAACCTCTTTTTCTAGGTGTCAAGGAGGGAGGGATTTGACATAAAGGAGATTGTGAAACATGCAATTTTTCCTTCATAAGCAGATTAGCCTTTTTTGTTTCTAAAAAGTCATCTTCTTGAAACTTATCTTGGGAAAGTACCTCAAATGGGTTTTCTGAGAGAGGGAACTTGAAGCCCTGCTCAATCTGAATCAAGTCAGCATCAATGTGTGAGATAACCCAATCTTGGGTTTCCAGGTTAAAATTAACCTTTGCAATGTTTATTATATTTTGCACTTTATCAATAAGTTGGTCATACACTGAAATGAGACTAGATTGCAAATTATTCTTTACCAGGGATTTACTCCAATTTTTCGCCTTAGATGTTCTGCTAGTTTTTGTAGTTCGTGGCATAGCAAAAAATTCAATGGGTATATTAATTTTAACAGTAGGGGATGAGGTCTTCTCAATAGGCCCAAGATCCCATAACGATGGAGATTGTGGGGCACTTAAATTTTGAACATTAGGAGAGTCGTCCAATGGTTGATCGGCCTCATTCAAGGAAGAAACTGCCAAATTGGATATGAGTCCTTGCGGACATAGTGAGGGATCAGGAAGGGACACCTTTTCCAGAGGAATAGAGACCTTTGCTAACCCAGTGGAGATCACCGAACAGGGCTTATGGGTTGATGGCCGAGGGTCTCTCCTATCCTTACTCAGATTCACTTTCTCACAGGTAGAGGAAGACAGTTTAAGTTTCATAAACAATGGTGCATCCAAGACAATCGCTGCCTTTTGGAAACCCTCCTGCATTTTTACTATGTCATGTCTCCAAATACCATCTAGAGGCTTAAGATTGCAGGTACACGGTAGAGGAGCATCAAGGTTTATGAGAACACATATTTTAATAGTTAGCAATCCCTCTACGATTGAACAATCAAAGTGAAGAAATTTTCCAAGGGTATTTTCGATTGACTCCAAAATCTTCGGGTCTGTGAATTCTAGAGGGATTCTGGGTAGGTTAAACCAAACAGGAATTTCTCGACCTATGGACTGAGATGGAAAAAAGAACGACCTCCATGGATATACAAAAATTAAACTTTTACCCACCCAAGAATAAATACTTTCTAAAACTTTCTTTTTTGCTTCCAAAGAGTCAAGAACCAGAACAAAGTATTCAAAGAAAGCACTTGAAAGTAAACGGTTCCATACCAGTGAGAGTGAAAAAACTTATGGAGCTTAGAGAGTGTTAACCCCTCACCCCACGCTTGCATAAGCACAACATACCCATGTAAATCTTTGGTTTTTTATTAAGTGGTTGATTCTCCGCGTGGATGATAGGAATTGGGATCCACTCTTGTTTCTTTGGCGCATACCCCTTCCCGACTGCCTAATGCAAGCTTGCAACTGGTACATCTTTTGTGTTCCCTTTTTGATATGAGGAGGCATTTCCATTACCAAGATTTTCCACAAACCCCACATTATGAGTATTGAAAGAGCCAAGAGTGGTGGTGTTGGACTTCGATGCACTTGGCTTCCCAGATCTAGGGTTTCTGGGTGGGCTGGATGGTCCCCTCCTCTATCGTTTCTCAACACCCAACTTATGCTTAATTTTAAAACTATCCCCTGTACTTTCCTTAAATCCTACAGGGTTCCTGCAAGACTTGTGGAAACCCCTAAAAAAATCAGACCGCGGGTTGTTGAGAATCTTAGTCAACCTCTCGCACTTTGCCTCCATTGCTTTCGAAGCCATCTTCCTTGGGACCCTATCCACCCATTTTCCATTGTGAAAAACCCACTAGGGGATGTGATTTACATCTTCTATGGGGCCCTAGTAATCTCCTCGCACCTCATCTCCCCACCTGCTTGACCTTGCCTCTTTCGTCGTCGCATCTTCTTTCGCCGCCATTGAGAGTTAAAGTTAGAAATTGTTAATTTTTAATAGTTACAAAATTATTCATAATATATTTCTTGAAATCTATTTTTGTAAAATCAATTAATACTAATTTCTTTTGAAATTTGATAAATTGAACTAAACTAATTTTCTTTACAAAAAATACAATATGAAAATAATTAATTTTTAGATAGTTTTAATATAATTACTTTTAAAATAATTTGATTATTGTAAGAATTAAACTATACAATTTTTTCTAATACTAAATTAAATGCTAAATTAGTTTGATCTATTTTATTTAAAATATAAATTTACTAAATCTATTTACTTTGCCAATAAATGCTAAACTCCTTTATAAAATAAAGTTTTAACTAATATACTTTTGCATTGAGATAAATAATGTCTATGTCTACATAAATCATTCAAGTTTAAATTTTCTATATAACTAGAAACAAGTACTTTGCATTTTAAATTTTATTTCATATGAACTCCTTAATTAAAAAAAGCTTAAAAATAATGTGTTTTCTTATCATAAAATGGATTGTTCAAAGCTTTCTTTAAAATTAAAAAATTAATTAAATCTTTTTCCTTATCCATTTAATTTAAGTATCATTCTAAATTTTATTGGTCTATTACCAAAGATTTCTTAAAAAAACAACCAATTTTTTTTCTTTAAATGTTTATTGTCTATTACAATTATAAACTTATGATTTTTTCTAGTTATTATTTTAAATTTCTTTTTTCAAATTTTAATATAAACAAACTTTAATAAATAATAACATGGATACAAAAAATTATCTGCATAAATCTCGGCCTCCATGGAAAACGTGGCCAGTTAATTCAAACCATTTAGTTAAATTCTCAACGGTTTGGCAGTTATCTTTTCTTATCAATGCATGTCTTGTATTTTTATCATAAGTTTTGCTCATGATTTTAATTTTAGGTCAGGTTCATGTAGGCAAGTTTGTATTTGTTTCTAAATGTATATTTTTCATCTTCTAGAAATGTTGAGATTTTATGTTGTTTTACTCAGAGACTTAGAAGATTTTCGCCTTGACTTTGTTGTCTTAGCTTTGGTTAAAACATTCTCTTTGTTGTTATTGGAAAGGTAACACTAAAATTTAATTAGACGTGGATAATTCTCTCTCATTTATTCAACCTTTTTTGGCTTTCAAATTCATAGTTATGCCAAAATTCAACACTTTTACTATAATTCTAGTAAACCTATTATTTCAGAATCGTAATGTTTTGATTGAATTCATGTATTTTTTCTCTGAAGTTATGGCTATATCATAGGTGTTTCCCACTATCAGACTTACTGTTTTTTCAAACATAATGCTTTTTTTCATGTCTTGGTTAAATTCAAGTATTTTTTGTCTCAAATTTAGTGTAATTTTGAAACTAACCCTTTTTTATCGCTTTGCCTACATTCAAATGTTTTTTGTGTTCAATTTTTGTGTTTTACTTTATAAAGAAAAAAAAAACTTTAATCCTTTTGTAATAGTTGGTGTTAAAATTCAACCATCTTCACTCTCAAATTCAATGTTGCTTCATTTTTTAATTTATTTTTACTGGTTTTGTTATGTCAACTACATTTTTCTCTCAAATTTATTGTTATTTCATTGTAACCTTTTTACGGTATTTTAAGTTAATTGTAACTGTTTTCTATTCTCATTTTTTTAAAATAATTTGATTGAATTTTCTTTTGATGTGTATTTTTTTTTACCAAAACTTAGATCATCTGATTTCAAAAATATACTTTTTTCAAATTTAACCTTAACTTAAGCATTTGATAATAATTTTGGTTAAATTCAATTATTTTTTATGGTCCTCGTTTTAAATTTTTTTGCATATTCACCTCTCTTTTGGGTTAACCTTTGGCTTGGTTTTAAGATTATCTTAGCTTCTTTTTTAAACACTCTTTTCTCAAAATTTAACAGCTATAATAATTTTGCTTAAATTCAATTGTCAATGAAATTTAACAGTAAATTTGAACTTTTTGTAATCATTTTGGTTAAATTAAATTTTCTATACTTTTTTTGAATAAACTATATAGAAGCTTTTGTTTTCATTGTTAAAATTTGGTGCTTAATGATTAAAATTTAAAAAAATTCTTAAAATCTCTTTAAATTTTATTTTTTGTGTTTTCCCATTATTTTTGTTGTAGCAATTAGATGGGTAGTTTTCTAGTTGAAAACAATTTTGCACTCTGAAATTAGATAGTGGCTTATCATCAATTGACTAGTAGGATGGATGAACCATGCCTTTTCCCTTTTTATCATCAAAACGAGCATATGGGTTCAATTGAGATTTCTATGTTTGATTCAGGCCTTTTGCAATACACTTCACATCGTAAGTTTTATCAGGCTTATAAATGAGTTATCTATTATTGAATGGAATAAAAAGATCATTTTCTATCGTAAGGAATTTTTTGGAGACATTAGGCACCTATAAGAGCACTTAGGACTGTAGCATTTAAGCAAGTTGGTAAGTTGGTTATACATGACTCTACGTACAATAAAAGTTCTAAAGATTTTTATTTTTTAAAAGAATATTTTTTATCTATTGAATGGTTAAGGAAATATTTGAACTCATAAATATTTACATAATGTTGGCAACATGAAATTTTTTCTTTCTTCATGACCTAAAAGCACAACCAGAGCATCAAAATTTTAAAGTGAGCAAAATTCTTTTGTTATAAAGGTCATTTTCTAATGGAAGACAAAGTTGACTCTATCAATGATCAAATTCCTAAATTTAGGTGACAACTGTTTTATCTTGACCAATTGTTCCTAAAACACAACAAACTCAACAAATACAAACAAAACTATTCTAAAACATTTTGGCAAGAACTTTGCCCTCTCTAGCTCTTGTTTTTCTTGAAATCATTTTTTTTAAAATTAATGTCTTAAGCCTATAAGGGTTCCATCTAAGGGGGTTTGATTAAAAGATGTTAAAAAAAAACCCTTAGATCAAACCCCTTTGGATAGAAAGACCTTAAAATTGAATCAAACCCATAAAAGAGTATCCTCTAGACCTATAAACAATGGTAACAAAAAATCATTTTACTTCACTTTTTAAAGTATAAAGTAAACTTATTTAGAAATTTTATTTTTTATGTATCTCTTAATATTATTTTTACAAAAAATATTCAATATGTATTTTTTTAATATTATATATTTTTATTTATAATGAATATAGGTTCATTACAAAAAATAATAAGCTCCCTTCAAAACATTAGAAAAAAATAAAAAATATTTTTATTAAAATCTTTAAAATTGTACTAAACTCCTTGTAGATGTCCTTGTTTCTATGAAAAAGGATATGTGTGTGTGTGCGCGCGTGCTAGCTAAGAGAGGTGTGTTATGAAATAATATAGGTTTGAAATTTTTGTCACTAGTAATTCAAATACTAATAATAAATGAATATTTAATGAAAATTTGTCAAAAAAAATATGCACTAGACAAATGATTAAATGGTTGAATTCTAATCAATCATGAAAAAAAATTATTTAGCAAATTTGTTATGCATTATGAAATACTGACACTCAGAAAAAATAAATAAAAAAGTAAAAATTGATTAAAACATAAAAAAAGGATAGGAATAATTATTTGATTTGTTTGAAAATTATAGTTTGAATATGCATGAAAATACCATAGCTCATTAGTATACATCATCATTAAATTCTTGATTGTTTTTCCTCTATAATTGGCACAAATTAGAAAATATTAATTTTGAGTGTCCCACTTAATTAGAAAATATTACTTTTGAGTTTCCCACTTAGATCAAAAAGTAGGACACACTATTGCCCTATTATCCATTTTTGTTTGTTAGGGTTAGATATCTAAACATATAGGTATTTTTTCACCCTAAAATGGATATATATTTCATTAAATAGTTTTTGGGTCTTACTTTTTTGTCCATTTTTGGCCTCCAACATTTTGTTATCACCCATGTATCACATAATTGTCAATTACTTATACATCCATTGCATATGCTACTTTTTTTTTCTTTCAAGTTGTTACAATATTATTGAATAAATCAATGAGGTTTGTCCAAAGTACTTGTATAATTGTCAAAAATTCCAAAACATTTATCATAGGTATCATAGAAGATTTAAGTTTGTCTTTCTTAGTCAAAGCCATAGATGCAATATAAAGTCATCAACCATATATAAAAGTTGAGTTTAATAATTGATAGTTTCATTACATTGTTATTTTAGGTCTAATCCTTTGGTTTACGTTTTAAATCCTAAAATCATAACCAAATCAAGGAGGAAAAATTAAATTTGAATATAATGGAATCTATTTCTAGAAATGCACTATTGCAATTGTCAACTAGCTACAATTATTTCTCTTTAAAATGGATATTTATGTCTATTTCAAAATTGGTATACAAGGGTGAATAAACATATATATTTAGGATTAGTCACCTAAATGAAAATGGATATCTATTCACCTAAACATATATGTTGGGTGAATAAAATAAATATATATATTGCTAAATATTTTTTGCCTCTTTTTAAACCCCGACATTTTTACTTTCACCCTTGTATCACATTATGGGTTGTTAATTATGTATCCCTTATATATGTTACTTTTTGGATCACCCAACATATCACAAAGTCACTAAAATATTCAATAGTGCTTGCTCAATGCACTAGGTGAAAGATATCATGCTTCAATACACTAGCTTAGTAAACTACATAGTGCTTCTTAGCACTACAAATTTTTCCTTTTATAGATGTATCTATAGGCTAACATTTATTATAGCTAAATTTTTTCTAAGGGTTCAAGGTTTAAGGCTGCATTTTTCAAGTCAAGGTTATAGATGCAAAATTAAAAAATATAGATATAGGTTCACTATAGTTTCACACATAGTTTGAGATTTTAGAGAGCACTATCATCATAATCTACTCATCTTAGATCTAGTCATGTAATTTAAGTATCTAATACTCATCATAGTCAAATTAGTCTCCCTCTTTTATTTATTTTAGGGTAATACTATAATAATATTTTCTAATTATAAAATGAGGAAAAAATGACCCCATGGTGTCGAAAGTTATAATACACTATTGAATGAGGAGCCTTCATTTTAAGGTGATGTTACCATGAGCTTCAAATGAAGTTACTTTTGAATCATTTCTTCATTCTTAAATGTTTCATGTTTAAATTCTTATGTATGACGGTCATTTTGATACCATCCCCCTCTTACTCATAATATTTTTAGAAGAAATTTATTTCTCAATGCAAAGCTTGGAGCATCAAATAGAGTCATCATGAAAATGAAATTTTGTAAGATTGTAGGCCTTGTTGCAATAATTTTAAATTTATAATTTGTAATATATTGTAACATTTGGCATGAATTTTCACCCCTTGCAAATTCCACATTTACGTACCTCCTACCTTAGAAAATCAATGCAATTAAATGTCCTTCATTCACTTCACATCCACTTGGTAGTTATTTTTTGTGTCGATGGAGGATATTATGTTGGGGACGCTAGCGTGACACAAAAATGTCTACACGACACACTACCATCTTGATAGGATTCCTTCCTCTGGAATCCGTAGAGGCGTTACAATTCTCCATTGGTGATGAAACTTCTCTGCCCCCTTGACTGACCTCGAATGGATCCTTTGCCTCCAATTTCATCTTCAAACGACTATCTACTTCATTTTGGGACAACTTCTTGATAATTCACACACTTGGGACTACTCTCTTCACTCTTTTCACAACATTCTCAAGTATTATCACCTCCATTGAAGCTGCAAGTTGACACTTTGTTGGTTTGTTCTATTCATTGTTGTGGCAGCGTTGGAATTTGCAAGCTTGCAAGATCGCTCCTTCTCCCATTTTCTTTGAGTGCATGTGATTGAAGGTGAGATCACTCCATTTTCCCTTTCTCTTGCAATGTCATATTATTTTCACCACATATCATTTTTTAGCATAGTTCTTAGTACTTTCATTTCAATATCTTTCTTTATCACATTTCTCTTATCGTTGATATATTGGTTATCCGTGGAGGTGGAAAAACCAAAGTAGGGGATTGACTATGGCATTCCTCTATACACAGCCCCAACATTTCAAACTTTGGGAGTATGCTCACCCAGTTTCTTGAGACTCTTGGGTTGGCATAAGGAAAGAGGCGGATCAATTGTCCTTCATTTTCACCCTTTAAACATCAAACCTATCTTAAATAATCCCTTAGCTTGAGGTAGATTAGGGCAGCCTATTTTTCTAGACCCTCTCATGACTTGGGGGCCTGAGCAATTGGTCCCCCTCTACATTTTGGTGAACCCAACGTGAACTATTTTGGTTTAGTTTCGTAGTGTTGAAGTAATATTCTATCATGTTCTAGGTGTGTTATAGGTGTGTGCATTGCGGGGTGCCTAGCCTTGCAATCCAACCTACAAATGCTAGCAATGTAGTTAGAAGAACCCCTACACGTTGTGAAGAAAAACCTAGAATAGGTTATTGTCTAATTGTTAAACCCTTGGGGGCTTCTGAGATAGTCCTTTATAGTGTACGTAGAAGATGGATGGAAATGTGCAAGATCATGGAGGTCCAAAAAGTGGTAATGAAGAGAAACAAGTTTTTACTTTGCTGAAATCATGAAAAAAAATGTTGACTTTTTGTATGGGTCGGGTACAATATCCATTTTGAAATGTATATCCATTATTTTTCATCAATTTATGCAAAGAAAATGGATGAAACAAAATGGATATCCATTTTGAAAAGCCCAAAAAGCACACTTCAATAAAATGGGCATAACTTTTACGTTATTGATCAAAATTTTGTTTTTTTACAGGCACTGGAAAGGTGATTCTGAGATCTATGCAATGGATAAGATTATTTTGATAGATTGATTACAAAAAAATAATTTTAATCATTTTAAGTTCCTCCTTAAGTTTTAAAATTTTAAATGCTCATGATTCTTGCATACAATGTCTTTTTTTCATGGTTTTTTTTTGCAATAATCATCCTAAATGACTTGAAACATTAAAGAAGTAATAAATAATGAAAAAATTATATTGTTTACTAAGGAGAGTAAAAAATTTCATAAATAATCATAGAAGGCCTAATTATTGTCTTTGATCCTATGCACACCTTTACCCAAGTTGAACTAGGAGAACATATATATCTATATCCCTCTATCTATTTAGCTATCTCTCCCTCTCTCCCCCTCTCCTTCATTTACCCTCTCTACCTATCTCTCCACTTTTCCCATACTTTTCCTTTATCTATATCTCTCCTCTCTCTCCCTCTCTACCTAGCTCTCTCCCTTTCTCTTCCCCTCTATCTTTCAGAGGTTATATGTATCTCTACATATCTCTTCCTCTTTCTATATATATCTATGCCTATCTCCCTTTATTTGTGTCATTCCATATCTCTCTCTATGTCTCTATGTCTCTCGCTCCCTCTCCCTCTCCCTCCCTCTATCTATTTATATAATCTACATTTTCATCAAGTTATCTCCATATCTCTCTCACTCATATATATACAAACACCCTATTTATGCCTCCCTATATCTATCTCTTTATCTATATCCCTCTCTCCATATCTCTCTCCATATATATCTCTCTCTATCTCTATTACTTATCTCTATCACCTCCTTTATCTCTCACTCTTTCCCCTCTATCGATATCTATCTATCTCTCTTTATATCTATCTATATCTCATTATATCTACCTCTCTCTCTTATTCATTCTCTCTCCCTATCCCTTTCTATCCATACATTTCTATACCTCTCTCTCCATATCTCTCTATCTTTCCCTCTATCATTATCTCTCCCTCTTTCCCTTTCCCACTATATATTGATATACATGATCTCTGCCCCTCTTCTTCTCTCTCTACCTCTTAGCCTATCTCTCTCATTTTCTCTACCTCTATCTCTCTATATACACCCTCTCTATATATTTCCCACTCTCCCTCCCTCTATCTCCCCCCTCTCTATCTCTCTCTCTTTATCTCTATCTCTCTATCTCTCCTTTTCTCTACCTCTATCTCTCTATCTAGGGTACCTAGAGAGATAGTTAGGGAGTGGGAGAGACCTAAGAGAGAGAGAGAGACCTAAGAGGGAGAGAGACTTCAGAAGGAGAGAGACTTCAAAGGGAGAGAGGGAGAGGGAGAGAGAGAGAGAGAGAGAGAGAGAGAGGGAGAGGGAGGGAGGGAGGGAGGAAGAGAGAGACTTGAGAGGGAGAGAGGGAGTGAGAGATAGAGGGAGGGAGAGGGAGAGAGACTTGATAGGGAGAGAGGGATGGAGAGATGGAGAGAGATACTTGAGAAGGAGAGAGGGGGGAGATATGGAGAGAGAGATTTGTCTAGTTAGGGTGGGAAAGAGACACCTAAGAGAGAGAGAGACCTGAGAGGGAGGTGGAAAGTGAGTGAGTGAGAGAGAGAGCAGAGGGAGAGAGAGTAGAGAGAGGGAGAGAGGGAGTGGGAAAGACTAGAGAGAGGTAGTGGGAGAGACTTGAGAGGGGGAGAGAAGGAGAGAGGGAGATGGAGAGTGAGAGGGAGATGGAGAGGGAGTGGTAGGGACCAAAGAGAGAGAGGGTAGGGAGGGAGAGGTAGAGACCTGAGAGAGAGGGAGAGGGAGAGATAGAGGGGGAGAGAGAGGGGAAGGGAGAGAGAGGAAGGGAGAGAGAGAGAGACTTGAGAGGGAGAGAAAGAGAGAGAGATAGAGGGAGGGAGAGAGGCTTGAGAGGTAGAGATGGAGGGAGAGAGGGGGACATAGACCTGAGAGGGAGATGAAGAGAGAGAGAGAGTGTGAGAGAGATACTTGAGAGAGAGAGAGGGGGAGGGAGAGAGATACTTGAGAGGGAGAGAGTGAGGGAGAGGTAGAGAGATAACTAAGAGGGATATGGAGAGAGAGAGAGACCTGAGAGAGAGGAGTGGGAGATACCTAAGAGAGAGAGAGGGAGTGGGAGTGAGAGAGACCTAAGAGAGAGTTACCTAAGAGGGAGAGATAGAGTGGGAGAGACCTCGGAGAGAGAGAGACCTAAGAGAGGGAGAGAGACTTCAAAGGAAGGGAGAGAGAGGGAGAGGGAGAGGGAGAGGGAGAGAGACAAGGAGAGGGAGTGGGAGGGACCTAAGAGTAAGAGGGAGAGAGAGAGAGAGTTGAGAGGGATAGAGGGAGAGAGAGAGAGAGATAGAGGGAGGGAGAGGGAGAGAGGGATGGTGAGATGAGAGAGAGTGGGAGAGAGAGACCTAAGAGGGAGATGGAGAGTGTGTGTGTGAGAGAGAGAGATAGATAGATAGATGGAGGGAGGGAGATGGAGAGAGACTCGAGAGGGATGGAGAGAGGAGAGAGACAATGGTAGAGAGAGAAACTTGAGAGGGAGATGGAGTGTGTGTGTGAGAGAGAGAGAGACCCGAGAGGGAGAGAGACTTAAGAGAGAGGGAGATGGAGAGTGAGAGGGACAAGGACAGGGATAGGGACAGGGATAGGGACAGGGAGGGACCTAAGAGAGAGAGGGAGTGGGAGACAGAGAGAGAAAGATTCGGAGGGAGGGAGAGAGACTTGAGAGGGATAGAGGGAGAGGGAGAGATAGTTAAGAGGGAGAGATGGATTGAGAGAGGAGAGATACAATGGGAGAGAGAGACTTGAGAGGGAGATGGAGAGAGAGAGTGTGTGTGTGAGAGAGAGAGATAGTGACTTGAGAGAGAGACCTAAGAGGGAGAGATACTTCAAAGGGAGGGAGAGTGAGAGGGAGAGAGGGATATGGAGAGTGAGAGAGATATGGAGAGGGAGGGAGAGAGAGAGGGAGTGGAGGAGAGGGAGAGAGAGAGAAAAATAGAAAGACATACAGATAGATAGAGAGAGGGAGGGAAAAAGGTATGAAGAGAGGACAAAGACAGTGGGAGAGAGATCTATGTAGAAGTTGAGAAACCCAACTTCACAAGCCCCAAGAATCACCTACATGCAATAACCTGCTACAAAGAAAAGATATCCAGAACCAAAGAAGATGTTCTGCAAGCCTCAAATTAAAAATGCATGAAGAGAATCAATAATTACAAAGAGATCAATCCTTATGAAGGAGATTAAGAAACCCTAAATGAAACCTAAAAGGGAAACCCTAGTGTGCACACTTAATAATTAATAAATAATTATTAATGTGCCTAAGTTTAGCTTAATTAAACCTAAAGGAATAAGTGACTTAATTATGCCTTATTTTGAATTTAATAAATAAAATTACTGATTTTCTACATACATTACGACTAAAGTCTTGATTGATAGGCTAATTCAAAAACTTCTATAACTTTCAAACTTCTTAACATTTTTCAAACCTACAAGATGTGTCACATTATATGCTTGACATACTATAGGATAAAAAAATAAATTTATTTGACCAAGTTATGGCGGTCAGACACATTTTTAATAATTCTAAAATGTTCTAATAAAAAAATCATAACTAATTATTTACATGGAAAAAAATTACAAAAAAAATCTGGCGCATCTGAGCATGTGTCCTCTACATATATTGAAAGATTTAGAAAAAAAATATTTTATTTTTTAATTTGTACTTAGGGTGGTCAAACATACCCTTGCTTCTTATCTTTTTTCCTAAACAATTTAGTACACTACATTAAAATTTCAAATTTTCACAAAACAAATTTACTTTTTTCCAAAAAAGGACTAGTAACCTAGAAACTACATCCAATTTGCTACAAATTTTGTTCTTACATATTTTTCAAATTATGTTAATAACCTATTCAAATTTTTATGTCAAGCTGCCTAACTCTATTTTTCTAAATTTTCATTGCCACTTAGAGGCCTAGTTTTGACCCCTATGATCCTGCACTAACCTGACTTATTTCATGCATCTTCCCATCCTATTTGTCCAGCATGCGAATGGGTCTCCCGCTATAACCTTTAAATTGTAGGATTTGTTGATGAATGCTAATAGAGAACCATCTCCTTTTTACATTCCTACTTGAATCAACGGGAATACCATGATTGTCATTCTCGTTGATCCTACATTTTGAGTTAATGTTATTACAAAGGAGATCATGCTAATAAAATTTCTACATAAGGATGGGTACGATGAATTTAAGATCATGATACATATGCATGATGGGCTTTCTATCCCTCCCATCAGTTCCATCACCCTTTCAATCTTGATTGGGCCCAGAATTGTGAATTCCCTTTTCGATGTTATCCCAGAGTCCAACTTGTTCATAGTGAAACTAGGCATTCCTTGGCTAGTTTTCATGAATGTAGTCCCTTGAGTGATCCATAATTGTTTGAAATTATCTTATGAGGGCTCCATGAAAATTATGCATAACATTGGGTACCAACCCCTGGTGTTGCATGAGGCTTACTCATTAGATCACTTTTGGCCTACCTGTATTGGTCTACTTCCTCCAAGGATGGACCTATTGTATCGCACTAATGTAAAATAAAAGAATTGGGGCATAGCATCGAAAGTGACCTATCCTCCTTTCCCTTGTGCTATTTTGGTTAAGGCTTCTATAATAACGTAGTAGTAGACTGCCTTTTCCTCCTCTCAAAAGGGGAAGGGGAAGTTTTCTCACACTCAGGAGCCTTCTTCTTCCTCTACAGTTCTACCGACTTCTTCCTCCCATCCTACTGCAGTGCCCTCATCTTCCACCCCGATGTGTATTTTGGGGAGTTTGATGGTGCTCGCTTCAAGGAAGGTTAAGCGTCAGGTGTTCGACCTTCCTCTCTTTCCTATGGTGCCTCATCTTGTCCTATATGGTAAGGGAGGGGCTCCCATGGAGTAGCATCTACATCTTAGCCTCCACAACCTCCTATTGTTCCTACCCCTAGGGCAGCGAATGGGAAGAGGCTCACCACCGAGGTGCTTGAGTCTGATTCTCCACCGGTTGTGGTATCCATTCTTGCATCTCTTCCTCCTATTTCTATCTAGGATTCACTCCCTCCGTCAACAATGACTGTGATGGACACTCGAATGATAGAACAAGAGCCTCCTACTCCTTCTCAAGTTTTAGCTTTTAGCTCTCAAAACCAAAGAAATTGCCTTGCGCATGATCATAAGCATTGGAGGAAGGCTTTGGCCGCTGAGCAGGTTGTTCTGTAGAAGATGGAAGGGGAGCCAACAACTCCTATTTTGGTGTCTCTTTTTGTTCCCTCATCTTCCGTTCCTTCTACTTCAGTTCACATCGCCTCGACCTTGCTTTCAACTCCCCCTATGAGTGTGGATGACCCTCACCCTAAAAGGGTGTAGGTTTTCATTTGTCCCTCGATTGAGCCTCTTGTTGGTTCCCAAATCTAGAAATTGCTAAACTCTAAAAGTATGCAAAGTTGTCTTAAAGTTTAACAAGGATCTCGCCAATGAGCGAAATCAACCAAAATGGTTGGGATTCCCTACTCTTCAGGATCTGCTTCGCCTAGGCAGGTGTACCTTGATAACCAATGAATGACAACTTCCAAAGATAAAAGTGGTAAAAATTAAGCAAATTATGACCTCATACGAATTTAGAGGGTTTGTTTAATTCCAATATTTAGCAATTCATTCATCCACTCATAATCTATTTCACACTGGCATGATGGTTTGAAATAGATAATCTAAAGCTAACTTCTAATCCTACTCCTACAACAAAAAATCTAAATTGGATTATAGAATGTGATACAAGGGATGGTTTTGGAAAATGAATTGATCGGTGCCTTTTCTGGGTACAAAGTCAGAACTCAAAATAATATGTGTCTTCCTTATGGTTTAACCTGAATTACTTGGCACGATGTTGTTTATGACTTGCATAGATGTACAAAATTATCTTTTATTGGGCTCTTCTTATTTATTTGATTAAATCCTCCAGATTACTATGACCTATTCAAAGGAATTTAGTTCTTTCTTGAAGAAACCCTATTAAACGAATCACATAAAACATGAATTGTGTCTTGATAAAATAGACATATGCTTGATATGCTAATTTAAATAACAAGGAGAAAAAAAAATGGAGACAACCAGGTAAAAGTTTATCAATGATATTCAACAAGTAATTAACAGCTAGAATTCAAACAACAAAGAAAGCAACATTTGATTGATTTGCTTCAGAAAATAGGCCTTTACAATATCCTTTTCCAAAATCCAATTCCCCACTCATCCAAGAGAGACTTCCCCACGGTCTTGGTTTCCTTCTTATAGGAATGAAGGAAGCAACAAGCTTCAGACCGTTCACATTCTAGAAATTAACTATTCATATGCCCACCCTTTGGTATGGCGTTCTACAATATTTTGCTATCAGCAAGTCTATATAAGACTACCACATGATATACAAGAAATAGACAAAAGAGGAATAGCCATGATGACTTGATGAATGTTGATGCAAGCTTGATTTTCCTTTGTCATGTTGCATCTTCATTGAACACTCAAGTCTAACCTCCTAATGAATTTCTCAAGTTAATCGTGTTCCCTTTCTTCCATCAGAGGGGAAAATATTCTATCTTACCAATATGTGTATGTCTCCTTGATATCCTCCTCAATACTATATTTTATTTATCCTTCGGGGTTTTGAAGGGACTATTGTTATGTTCCCACTGATATTCACACATCCCTTCGATTTGTCTATCAAAAGAGTCTTAAACTATCACTTTGATTATTCATTGTTATTCTAATTTATAATCAAGCCCACCTTACATTAAATCGTGTCTTTTTTATTTATGTTGATGTAATACTTCCTATTGTATTATTAAACTTTGTGTTAATGTAGATCATTCCATCAACCACAAGCAAAAATTTGGCATCTTACTACCTTTTCTAGATTTTGGTATTGCATCAAGAACAAAAAAAACATCCATATTCATCTGGCCAAGGACCAGTTTAGAAACTCACTCCCACAAAGCAATGTTCACTTTACATAAATATTTCAATATTCACATTTGAGAAAAAATTACATGCTAGTGAACATCACCAAGTGGCACCTTAAAATGATTAGTTCACTTTGCCTTCCCCACATGGTCCTCTTCTTTCTATTTTAGGGTTGTCTGGGACTTCAACCTACTACTAGACATATGAAAAGGTTGGCCACTAAGTGAACACTTCAAAAATTTGGTCATCATTGGGTCCCTTGTGGAAGATTAGCATCTAACAGGTTCATACAAATCTGGAAGCCCCATCGAGTCCATGCAAGTCGAAGACTTGCAACTAAACTACACCAATTGGTATTGAAATGGTTCATTTACCCCTTGCAACGGTTTTTCCTCGAAGTGTACCATGTGTAAAAATCCATTTGAACTGAATGAAGAACTTTACAGTGAAATCTCGGATGAATGGTGAAAATCCACAAAAGGAAGATGAATTTTCTATACTAAGTGAAGATGTTTCTTCACAATAAGCATGGGATTCATTTTAACCAAAATAAAATAACGTTTGGTGGCTATCCTAGGATTGATGTATTTTAATTCAAATGGCTACCCTAAGATTGATTCATTTTAATCCAAATGGCTACCCTAGGATTGGTTCATTTTAATCCAAAAAAATCAATAAAACTACTGACTGTGGTCTCATAAGATCCAGACATCAAATTATACAAATGTCATATGCACTAGAACAAAGGTCATATGCACTACAAAACTTCCAAAGTGTTTAAAAAAAATTGTTACAATCATGTGATAATGTTGTTTCTTTCATTTGCATGCTCCATGATCTTCTAAAACTCTGCAATACAAGTTCCAAATGTTAGATTGAATCATGAAACAAGAAGATACGATGGTTAGCTAAATGATTAAGCATAAAAACCTTAAAATTTAGACCAAATTTTATTGTTGTTTGATATTGAGAAATTGAAAATTTTAACTCTATCAAATTTGATAAACACCTACATCATTGATAGCTTATGAAATTCTACCCCATTTCAAAAAAAAAAGCTCGGAAAAAGACCAAAATATGACCAAGATATGGCCATTTTAAGATTGATTATAAAAAAAGAAAGCAGACAACATATGCGCTAAAATAGGCCTCGTATGCGCTAAACTATCCATGTATGTGCTAAAATGTCCATGTATGTGCTAAAAGAACTAGTAAATATGCTAAAACAGATGGTAGATGTGCTGAATCAGTCCTCATAAATGCTAAACTTTGTCAGGGATGCGCTAAAACGTGACTTGTATGCACTAAACTGCAACTCCAGTTCGTCACCTATTAGAAAATCTGTAGTAAAAAGATTAAAAATGGGACAAAGCCCCACAGTGGGTGCCAAAAATGTGTGTGAATAAGTGTCATTAACTAAAAAATGAAACATACCAATGAAACATTGTATTGAAGAATCTAATTCAGTAAAACAAACTAAATAATGCAGATTCTTCAAAGTCATTCTATTGTCCTCTATCTTCAGTGTTTCTACATAAATTATTTCCTCTTGGTTGGTTTAAGCAACAGCTCAATAGAATGACTACTCCATGAATGAGTATTATGCAAGCTAAGAAATCTAAACTTTTATACTAAATGATTGTAAGATGATACAACTATTGTGAAACTAATGAACATGATTAAGATATAAATTGAAACTGGATTAATGTGCTTGATTGCTAATGTTGTGAAATTAAGATGCTTGATTGCTAGAGATATTTCACTATAATGCTCTTACTATGCAACTAAAATCTATATTTTGGAAGAGCCAAGAGGCTGTATTTATAAATTTTCAAAAGGAAAAAACTTTGCTAGCAAGATTCAATGGTTGAGATTTAGCCTGGAAGAATGGATGGTGAGAGATGGAGAGGTTGGAGAGAATATAGTTGTTGGAGAGAAAAAGATGGATTGTGTTTTCAACCCACAAAACCTCCTTATTCAAAAATGGAAACAAATTGCCATTTGTCATTTACAGTTTAATGAAGTAGTTTTGTTTGTTGAACATAATTGCTCAATTAAATAATAATATTATTTAATTTTTTGTGACATGTGCAAATGGAAGCTTCCAATTAAATATAAATATTTAATTATATGTTTGGAGAATATTTTAAAAGCTTTCTTAATTAGGTGTATGGTTATGGGTTTTGATATTTGAAGAAATGTATTTACTTTATATAATAAAGTAATGTGATAATTAATTAAAATAAATAATGGTATTTATTTAATTAATTAAGAAGACATGAGAAAATGATAATAATGAATGATTTATAGAAAAGTGAACATTATAAATAAATTATTAAATTTATTTAAATGTAGTTGAATCAAGAAGATTAATTAAATAATGCGTATTTAATTAATTTACCAGGCTAATATGATGTGACCATTTTTAGATTTGTACAATAACAATATAAAATCAGGAAGAAGAGTGATATCGAACAAGAGATCTAATTGACCACCATCCATTGAAGGAGCAACATTCTCAAAGCGAAACTTTGATTATGAAAGTTGGTGCTTCCTACTAAAGGAGATATTGGCACGTCTCTCACTAAGTTGGTGCTTAGCTATGGGGATTGGTGCCTTTAGTAGGCTAGCTCCTATGATTTTTTGGGGATTGGTGTCTCAAGTAGGTTGGTGCCTACAAATTTTGCAAGTGGGGGCTGGTGTCTCCAATGGTTTGGTGCTCACAAATTGTATAAGAGGGGATTTGTTTCTCCTTTCGATTGGTGCCTACAAATTTTATAAAAGGGTTTCATATAAGAAATATTTTTTTGTCATTTTCTTTTGCAAGGGTTTCCATGTAATTCATGTGTTCTTCTTGTGTTGTATAATTGTTAGATCTTATGTGAATGATGTTGTGCAATTGATATTATTGTGGATGTTAGTTTGAAAAATTAAAATATTATATTATATTGATTCACCACCCCCACCCTCTTAGTATAATCATGTGCTCATCAATTAAGGGGTGACATGTAACACTAATTTACATAATGTTAGGTTTAGTAGGATAAAATATTTTTTAGATACACAATAAGTTGAAAACTCATCTCAAAGATAAATTGAATAATCATGTGTATATATTGATAAATATGTACATTTTTATTGAATAGAATAAGTCTTTCATTTAATATTTCTCTAGTTATCTAATTCTCTTTCAGTTTATTTGTCAAATATTTTATGCATTTTATTCATGGATGTAACAATAAATGCATGGAATGATATGAGGATATCTTTTAGTTGGATGGAGATAATTTATTTTCGCTTCTATTTGATGAATCTTCTAGTATAATGATGAATAAAAAGTTTTCACCCTATTTTTGGTATTTTTCCTCCTCTTTATGACATGTCTATAAGTAGGGAGAATATCTTAAGGAATTCACGTAAATTTCTCAATTTATTTTTGGTGAGTCTAGTTTAATTTATAGTGAAAAGATTCCATTGAGGGAAACACGCCTATAAAAAATATTGAGGCACACAATAGTAATCATATATTCATGATAGAGAGTTTTCAACAAAAATATTATTGCATGGAGATGATGGAAGATAATGACAATTTATTTATTCATGTCTCAATTATATCAACTATAGAATTTGTCAATTTAGTACTATCTTCATTAGCTCATCTCTCATTGCAAAAGGATAGCATCTCGAATCACTTCTACTCATTCAAATTTATTCATAATATCTTCTACAAGTGAAGCACACCAAAGTGAAATAAGAAGATGCATGGGAAAGTTACCACGTGTTCCTCAAGATTTTAGGATAAGCATTATCAAGTGGAAGGAAATGTAATGTTCCTAAACACAACATAGTACAAATGGGCTATATTATATTTAAATCCTAGATTTTGTCACATGATAGTATGCAATTTTTTTTATGAAGATAATTAATAAACGTATGTGGCTTATGTGAGAAATTTTTAAAAGGTTCATTGAACCAAGTTGATACAATATTTAGGTACCTTGTTTAAGAAGTTACTAATTTTGTTATAAGGATTCACCCATCCCTATGTAATCAATCCATTTTCATATCAATACAGTCATATGTGTATATTCACATACATTTTATATTATTTCCTCCACTATTTTCATTCGTTTGTTGGAGAAACCCATAATCTTGGGTGTTTAGGTGGTTGTGTTGTTAAATTACTCTGCATAGGTGTGTTTTCTAGTTTTACAAGCATGTTACAATTCTCTAGAGAAGCTTAACATTATCATCTTAGTTATGACTTCAATATAGATGATCTTCCATGTAAAATCAATTGGCTAATAGGTCATAACAATTTATTTTTCCCATTTTGGCTCAATTGTCTAAGTCACTTAAATATTATCGGATTAACTATATTTATCACAAAAAAAATTTATTAGATAAGCAACATTTGCAGGGTGTTGGAGCCAAACACAAAGGCCCAACAAGGAAGAAATTTGGCAAAATATAAACAGGGTTAAAAGCCAAAGGCCAACAACAACAAATCAACAACTAACCATCAACAAAGCAAAGTTTTATTTTGATAATTATTAATATAAGGATCACTTATTTACAAATTATTATTTATTTTGATGATTAAACACAAAGTGTGGTAAAAAATGTGTATTTATTTTAATAATTAGATTGTGTTTCAAAAGATGGACATCGTGCACTTTTGTAGAAGGGTAATTAGGATGCAATGCGCTTAAATGCATAATTCTAGCTTATTTAGACCTGCTTGTAAAAATCACATTTCATACAAATCTCCCAAAAGATTGAGAATAATATTGTAAGGATATGTGAAGTTTATAGTCGATTTTAAAGTCTAGACTCCTTGATATAATACAAAATCAAAGACTAAAAATATGATGATTTTTGGTCCAGGGTAGATTTTGTAAGCGATAATTTAATATCTTGGTCAATAAACTTGAATAAGTCATACAATATTGTGCATATGTCTCCAACGATGCTAGAACTTGGGAGATAAAGTTAAATAACAATCAAGCGAGCTTGTACCTAGTATAATCGTGAAGTTACAAACTAAGCAATATAAACACAAAAATATATTTATATAATCACATATCAAAACTACACAATACATAATGTTTGATACAAACACAAAAATATAGTATCTATTTGAACAGAAGTTATCAAAACTATTCGAGAGAAATGAAATGTTATTTACTCGAAATACCCTTCTCACCAATATCAATATAAATATCTAGAAACCGATGGGATATAACTTGATAAACTAATGGCACAACACACAAATACAAGGGATACTAATAATAAGCCTTAATTTAATTTCTACCTCTCAAAGTTATGGGTTTGATAGCCCCTCTACATATAGTACCATAACTAAAATGCCTCCCTATTTGACCAAGTATCTTATGTACCTACTTTTTTATTATAATTTTATATCCCCTTATATTAGTTTTGAACACCCTTTCAACCAACAAAACTACCCACAAATGTATATGAATCAAAACTAGCTTTGATTACATCATCCTACGAGTTATGTCTTTGACACAAAAAGCTTAAATAAGTTACATGACAACTGTGTCATCTTGTTGAAATATCTGATGTAAAAATATTTGTACATCTCAGCCCCCAAATCCTTATCACACCAACCCTAACAGTCAATTCCCCTAGTGATAGATATTTCAAATATAGTATACATATCACTCTAAAATTTATCGAAGGATTTTAGAGATAAGTAGTGATTCTTCTAGGTAAGATCATGACAATACCAAAATGTGTCTTGTAAGTAGTTTTAAGAAAATTGGATAAAATTCTACTAAACTTGTATGGCCTTGGCGTGAATATTATTTACTTTGTTAACTATTTTAGTTGGGATTAAGAAAACACCTCTTAAATTATGAGATTATGATAGAATACAAGAGTGTGGTGTAGAAAAAGGGAGAGTAGAGATGAGAGGCCCATTTACACTCTAGGTTATTTATTAGGCTGTTTAGTGAGAAGCACGTGAGGCCAAATTCATTTGCAAAGTGTCGCTCCATACAGAGAGCATAGAAGAGCGTTTGAAAAGATGGAGCTGAGTAGTTACAAGTGTCAACAATTGTCTGTCTGTATTTAATTTCTGGCAATGACAGTTTCATTTGTAATTACTAAGAGTCATGCTTTCAAACTGCTTGTGCGCCTTTTGAATTCAGGCAATATAAGATTCGGCTTCAATGGTAATCCTGTTTTCAATGCTTTAGGGGTATGTCCAAATTTAATGTTTTCCGACTACTTGTGTGTACAAATGCATTAGGGGTATGCACAAAGCGAGCCAACAAGGAGTTAAATCCCACATTTATAGCACGTATATGAGAAAGGGCATTTATATTTAGAACCAAAGGTGCTATTAAGTACGACCTTACTTGAACAGGATCTGTTCTGAAGGTTGTACTACTTGATCTGCGTATCAAACTCAGACAAGCACACAAATCTGGAAGAGGAAATAAGGCTCTTAGGCCAGAGCGCGAATACTGAGGCTGTTGTTCGCAACTCGCCTCTCGATGAACGTCCTGCCCGCTGATTTCAAGCGAGCAGTGAAGGCCTGGGAGCGTTCTGACAGATTCAACCCTTTTTTTCTAATTGTTTTTAACGAGCACCGATTATCAACGTATACAAGAATCCATGAAAGCAGATGGAATAAACAACTGTGATTTTCGTAAAATCGTTGCTCAATCATAAGAGGTGAAAGATTTGGAAACTCAATAATTACCTCTTTATTTTCTATAGATCCTCTACCAATCTATCTTGAGATATCAAAAAAATTCAAGTGTACACTTTATGCATAAAATTTCCTTCTATAAATTCTCCAAAATTTATCATAGATGCTCCTCGTTAGTCTTTATATACAAGTTCTGAGCACAATGGTCAATTCAAATGTCACGACTCCATTCCAAAATATTTCTTCCACTCACCTCTTTCACATATTCTAATTTGATGATAGACCAATATTGGAAAAGAAGTGTTCCCTACTCAAGAAACCCATTAGATCATCCATGTGTGGTAACGGAAAACCCATACTTGCCATTCCCCACTTCTTTGACACAAGTACTATATGTATGATGCAATGGATTACACTCTCTCTAATTAGAACTGCCATCAAATCCTCCACTTTTCTACTCCATTCCACACTCATGTCTTGACTCATTTTATGCAGCATCTTGTTAGGCAAAACTTTCCCAACAACACATAATATACATCTATTTTAATCACATTACAACATACTTCCTCTATATATCCTCCACTACATAAATAAATCAAACATTGATCTCTCATAGTTATTTGCTAACCCTTTTTTGGTCATGACATGTAGTAAGGGCTAGGATGTTGTACTAGTTTCAAGCCCAACTTCTCTACCATCCTACGAGAATCTAGGTTTTATTTTATCCCTCCATCTATGCGAATCATACAACACTTACCAATCGACTTACACCTAGTCTATAAAACTCTCTTTCTTAACTAATGTTCTCGATAATCGCTAGTAACCTTGAATAAATACCTTATGCAACATCAAGTTCTCTCCTCATGATGCCACGCTCTTCATCTCACTACTAGAATCACCACTCTCTTGAGAAGTGTGCACTTTCTTTATAGCACATCCACTTATTTCTCCACTTATAAACATTCAAATTATTGATGATATACCTCTCTACATCTAAAGAAATTATCACTAAAGTCCTTTTATGACCTCATCTATGTCCAACTTTTCTTTTTTGTGGAATCATTCCACTCTTTATAATCTAATGTGCCACAATTGGATGTTGTGGTCTCCTATGCAATATTTCCTTCCTTTTTTCCTACATCTTTCCTACCACCATTACCTTATGCTCTTTGTTACTCCATATATTGTTTCTCCTCTATTCTTAGTGTGAGGTTGTCTGCATTATCCACATTATAGCTGGAAAATAAATAAATATCATCTAGGATATCACCTTACAGCCTATTCAAGTATCACAACACCTTCTTTACATCATCCTACATGTGTCCCACCCAAAATATATGTTTGTAAAATACTAGATGTATTATTTAATAGTCATTCCCTTCTACTAAAAAATATAGAATTTATTGAGAAAGTACATATTATAATTTTCTTGTAATAATTTAGCCTTCATGTATTCCACCATTTGGTATTACTTGATGATCTTTGGCCTATTATTTCATACCTGATCTTCCTACACATAATCTTAATGAGGAGTATTTTCAAGTAGAATGTGAACACTCTACTTCTCCTAAATAGTTGATTGATTGTAAAGATTAGTCAGCTCCAAGGTTCCTTTATGTCAAGTCATGAAAATGTAGGAAAACCTAAGTGGCCTATGTGACTTGTTTAACAAGGGGTTATATTTGGTGAATATCAAACTTGATAGATTCTTGCAATCAAAGTACTAACTTTGCTAAATTAGTGGATGGATCATAGATTTTTAGTTAAAAATATATTTATTCTACCTCTAATATTCTTTTAATCTATCCCTAATCTAATCTTAATCTAATAGATCGCTAAAAAGATCAAAATATGTTCGGGACTAGAAAGATAAACATGAATAAAATTGACAATCTGATGAAATCCAAACTAACTAATAGTGTAGTAACTAGTATGTACACAATCACATACAAACTAGGTGCAAGATTCTATGGAATTTAAAATAAAGATATTTAAATTAACTATATGAAATCACCATATTCAATGTGTAGATTTTATAAATTACTCTACTATAAACATATTCAATATATTCATAAAGTTATTTGACTCAAAACCAAATAAAACAAAATACATCACCACCAAAGCTAGAAATATTCATAAATAGCACACATGATCCTTTAATTAATTTGCAATGAGTAGATTACAACTGTCAACAAGATTATCCACATTGAAAATTGAAGAGTTTTCTTGTTTTACCAAAAGTTCCAATAACCCTAAACAAACCCCCTAAAAATAGAAATAAGTATCCAACTTTGGTTTCCAAAATAAATATCATAAGAGCATGTCGACCTAGGCTCAAATTTGATCCTTAGGTTGAAAGCTTACAATTTCCAAGATAAAAGGAGCTTGTACATTGAATGCCATAATTCACTAATTGAGACCCAAAAGAATAGAACACATCCTAAGAAGGGTGGTCTAATTAGAACAAGAAGCAATAAGAGAGAGGTGATCTCCAAATTAGTGTTATGATTCCAGTCACCTTCACTACTCTAGGAACTACACTTAGAATTTATTTAATGCATTAAACACAAGACTAGAGTCTAGAGTAGTTGTGTATTGGACCTTAAACTTCATATACAAGAGGGTTATGTTAATTAACTCTTCTACCTCCTTCGTTTAAAATATTCTTTCTTGGAGAACATTAAGGTTCCCCTTTATTCTCATTAATTTAGCGACTATCTCCTCGATAATGTTGATTATCAAGGTGAAGAAAACTTGCAATATGAACTTAAATGTGAATGAAAATTTGAAATAAGTAGATTAACCTTTAGCCTTAGTGGGAAGAAAGAATGAGAGAGAGAGATAGAAGAATCACACCACATGCAACAATAGATTTGCGTGGAGAAACCCCAAAGGGAAAAAACTCCACCACCGAAAGAGAGGCAAGTATATTTCTGATAATCTAAAATATTACATGCAACAATAGACTTCTCTTATCAATCTCTATAAAATATGGCAGCACCCTGTTACCCTGCAAACCTTCAAAACTGAATTGAATAACTCTAGCTCAAAGCCCCAATTAAAAGAGATTTGTGAAGATGAAAACCACCATGGTTTCACCAAACAATAGGTAGAAATACCACCTAGAAAAAACCACGCCTCCCTCCTTGAAATGGTCAAAAATACCAAAAATAGCCTCTTATAGATGCTCTTACAGCTATCATTAAGGTATCTCTCATGCATGGGCGTCTAGGGTCCAAAAATAACATATTTTGTCATAGGGAATCTGTCATACTGTCATAGCATCTTATGAAAACTGTCATACATGTCATAGATGCTCTTACACCGCCCCATTTTGACCCAACAACCTCATTCTAGAAGATTCCAAAGTGGGACGCCTAGCTATTTTGTCCTTTTCCAAAAGGACAAACGGTAATAGTAACACTGCATTTACATTGTCTTTTTCGCTACCGTTGGTCAAACGGTTTCACCTCTTATGGGTAAATGTACAAAACACTTTAGGAGAATAATTAATTAAAGGATTTACAAGGTTAATGGAACCCAAATCCTAACATTATCCCACTTGACATCATACATTGTAAATTACACCCATAGAGATACAATTACATAGAATCATGTACAGTGATCAAGGCCCATGGCCTTCCTACACCAAGAGAACTTATCCGTGGTGATTGGCTTCATAAGAGAATCTACAACATTATCCAAAGTGTCAACTTTTTCAATCAAGACCTGTCCATTTTTAACCATTTCTCGCACAAAGTCATATTGAACATCAACATTTTTAGTACGAGCATGATACATAGGATTTTTAGCCAAACGTATGGCGCTCTGACTATCATATCCGATCCTCACTA